>JAPXFY010000023.1:68613231-68623231 GCA_030674185.1 Monoplex corrugatus
TAGATGTGTCTGGTGCCTATGGCCCATTGACACAGGACAGGGTATAGATGTGTCTGGTGCCTATGGCCCATTGACACAGGACAGGTATAGATGTGTCTGGTGCCTATGGCCCATTGACACAGGACATGGTATAGATGTGTCTGGTGCCTATGGCCCATTGACACAGGACATAGTATAGATGTGTCTGGTGCCTATGGCCCATTGACAGGACATAGTATAGATGTGTCTGGTGCCTATGGCCCATTGACACAGGACAGGTATAGATGTGTCTGGTGCCTATGGCCCATTGACACAGGACAGGGTATAGATGTGTCTGGTGCCTATGGCCCATTGACACAGGACAGAGTATAGATGTGTCTGGTGCCTGTGGCCCATTGAACAGGACAGGGTATAGATGTGTCTGGTGCCTATGGCCCATTGACACAGGACAGAGTATAGATGTGTCTGGTGCCTATGGCCCATTGACACAGGACAGGAGTATAGATGTGTCTGGTGCTATGGCCCATTGACACAGGACAGGTATAGATGTCTGGTGCCTATGGCCCATTGACACAGGACAGGGTATAGATGTGTCTGGTGCCTATGGCCCATTGACACAGGACAGGGTATAGATTGTCTGGTGCCTATGGCCCATTGACACAGGACAGGGTATATGATGTCTGGTGCCTTGGCCCATTGACACAGGACAGGGTATAGATGTCTGGTGCCTATGGCCCATTGACACAGGACAGGTATAGATGTGTCTGGTGCTTGGCCCATTGACACAGGACAGGGTATAGATGGTCTGGTGCCTATGGCCCATTGACACAGGACAGAGTATAGATGTGTCTGGTGCCTGTGGCCCATTGACACAGGACAGGGTATAGATGTGTCTGGTGCCTATGGCCCATTGACACAGGACAGGGTATAGATGTGTCTGGTGCCTATGGCCCATTGACACAGGACAGAGTATAGATGTCTGGTGCCTATGGCCCATTGACACAGGACAGGTATAGATGTCTGGTGCCTATGGCCCATTGACACAGGACAGAGTATAGATGTCTGGTGCCTTGGCCCATTGACACAGGACAGGGTATAGATGTCTGGTGCCTGTGGCCCATTGACAGGACAGGTATAGATGTCTGGTGCCTGTGGCCCATTGACACAGGACAGGGTATAGATGTCTGGTGCCTATGGCCCATTGACACAGGACAGGGTATAGATGTGTCTGGTGCCTATGGCCCATTGACACAGGACAGGGTATAGATGTGTCTGGTGCCTGTGGCCCATTGACACAGGACAGAGTATAGATGTGTCTGGTGCCTATGGCCCATTGACAGGACAGGGTATAGATGTGTCTGGTGCCTGTGGCCCATTGACACAGGACAGGGTATAGATGTGTCTGGTGCCTATGGCCCATTGACAGGACAGGGTATAGATGTGTCTGGTGCCTGTGGCCCATTGACACAGGACAGGGTATAGATGTGTCTGGTGCCTATGGCCCATTGACAGGACAGGGTATAGATGTGTCTGGTGCCTATGGCCCATTGACAGGACAGGGTATAGATGTGTCTGGTGCCTGTGGCCATTGACAGGACAGGGTATAGATGTGTCTGGTGCCTATGGCCCATTGACACAGGACAGGGTATAGATGTGTCTGGTGCCTGTGGCCCATTGACAGGACAGGGTATAGATGTCTGGTGCCTATGGCCCATTGACACAGGACGTACGGCTTGGTTGTCACGTGACCTATCAGTATTAAAAGTAAAAGGAGAGGGAGAGGGGGGCGTGATGGGGGTTAGGACTGAAGTGTCATAACTTGTCATGTGACAGAAGTGTAATAACTTGTCATGTGACAGAAGTGTCATAACTTGTCATGTGACAGAAGTGTCACAACTTGTCATGTGACAGAAGTGTCATAACTTGTCATGTGACAGAAGTGTCACAACTTGTCATGTGACAAAAGTGTCATAACTTGTCATGTGACAGAAGTGTCACAACTTGTCATGTGACAGAAGTGGTGCCGTGTGTCACTGGCTGTGCAGGGACCATTGTGTGCCAGTGACAAGGACTGACGTTTGTAGTCAACAGCAAAGCGTGACACATCTCCAGCGCCAGGACACCGGTCAGTCCAGGTCTCCAACACACCTCTCAACCCGCCACCCATACTGACCTCACCATAAAGAGCAGGGCCAGAAGGGTCACGTTATGTTCAGGGACCATATGTCACAGTGATGGTCACGGGGCTTTGGGGGACGATGCTAAAGAGTTGCAATCTCTGATCCAGATGGCATGAATGGTCTGTAATCTATGCTTACTGTCATATCAGTGACATCAACCAGGCCTGAGAAATACTGACACCTGAGGTATTGTAAGAGTCATGAAAGTGGAGCAGAACCCTCATGGACACATCTGTAAACTGAATAAGAACGGACTGTGTGATCCCAGCTTCCCAACGACACCAAAGCATACATGCTTTAACCCTTTGACTCCCGCACCCTATCTACCAACTGCAAAAACTTAACCCTTTGACTCCCTCACCCTTTCCACCAGCTTCCTGCAGGAAGCTGGTGGAAAGTGTGAGGGAGTCAAAGGGTTAAGTTTTTGCTTTGTTAGCTTGGCTGACGATACAGGATGCTAGTGGACAGTGTGCGGGAGCCAAAGGGTTAATTCCGAGTTGGAGCAGGTCAAGACATAAAATCTCGTAATTTTTTTTTTTTTTTTTTTTTTGGGGGGGAGGGGGGGAGTGATATTGATGGGGATTCAAACCTACGACCTTGCAGTCTGTATTGCGTAACCACTTTGCCACTGTGACCAGTGTAACAGACGTTCCTTGTCCAAGCCAGCAGACAGAGAAGACAGCAACAAACTGACCGACCACAACGATGACCGGGCCTGTGGTACAAGTCCAGACAGAGAAGACAGCTCGCATATGCGCTCTACCCAAATCTGCTAGCTATTTTCTGGAAGATTCCCAGAGCTTGCACAAAACGGCATGCGCTGGCCAGGTCTTGCAATGGGGAGGGGGGTGGGAGAGAGCGAAGGGATCTGTGAAACACTAAGCTGACACCGGCACAACGATGGAAACATTCAGAAGGGCAGTGAACAGGCCAGTGATTAAATTAATGTTGTGGGCTGGGATTGAACTCGAGATATTGGTCCAGGTGTCTCTATCAAAAGAAGGCCGCGCAGCCCGCGCACAAGCCAGTGAGAGTGGAGTGAGTGAGATAGAGGCCGATGGGTAAACAAGTGCTGACACCGATGGGTAAAAGTGTCGACAAGTGTTGACACCGATGGGTAAAAGTGTGGACAAATGCTGACACCGATGGCCACAACCACAGGACTTGGTCCTATCACGGCCTTCACTATATTACGTCTGAGCGGCGTCAGCTTCAACCAAGAGCAGATAAGTAGCGTGTCAATGGGCCGGCATGGGGAGTGACTGGCCCTGATAGGCAGTCAATGAACACAGCTGATAACAGCTACCTGACACAACCACAGGCTTAACAGGCCTCACCGGATAAGGAGTGGGGGTGTGGGGTGTGTGTGTGGGTGGGGGTGGTGTGGGGTGTGTGTGTGTGGGTGTGTGTGTGGGGTGTGGGGGGGGGGGGTAAGAGGTTGGGTGAAGACGGAGTATCGCAAGCAAACACGTACAACCACTGTCACCGTTTCAAAGCGGCCTGTGAAGAGCTTCTCAAACTGAGATCACTGAGTGAAGACCCCCGTACGCAAATGACATACAGTGACCTTGTTAAGGTGAAGGTCGGGCCAGAGGTCTGTGTGCAGGGTAAAATGACGGAATGACCACCCCACTGTTCTTGTATTGTCATTGTTCTTGTACTGTCATTGTTCATGTACTGTCACTGTCATGTACTGTCATGTCATGTTCATGTACTGTCATGTCACTGTTCATGTACTGTCATTGTTCTTGTATTGTCATTGTTCTTGTACTGTCATTGTTCTTGTATTGTCACTGTTCATGTACTGTCATGTCACTGTTTCTGTACTGTCATGTCACTGTTCATGTACTGTCATGTCACTGTTCTTGTACTGTCATGTCACTGTTCATGTACTGTCATTGTTCTTGTATTGTCATTGTTCATGTACTGTCACTGTTCATGTACTGTCATGTCACTGTTCATGTATGTCATTGTTCTTGTACTGTCATGTCACTGTTCATGTACTGTCATTGTTCTTGTATTGTCATTGTTCATGTACTGTCATTGTTCTGTATGTCATTGTTCTTGTACTGTCATGTCACTGTTCATGTATTGTCATTGTTCTTGTACTGTCATGTCACTGTTCATGTATTGTCATTGTTCTTGTATTAGTCATTGTTCTTGTACTGTCATTGTTCTTGTACTGTCATGTCTTTATTGTCATGTTCTTGTACTGTCATGTCACTGTTCATGTACTGTCACTGTTCTTGTACTGTCATGTACTGATTCATGTCTGTCACTGTTCTTGTACTGTCATGTCACTGTTCATGTACTGTCATTGTTCTTGTACTGTCATTGTTCATTGTATGTCATTGTTCCTTGTATATTGTCATTGTTCCTGTGTATTGTCATGTTCCTTGTTGTCATGTACTGTATGTATGTCACTGTTCTTGTTGTATGTCACTGTTCATGTATTGTCATGTTCTTGTATTGTCATTGTTCCTTGTATTGTCATTGTTCTTGTATTGTCATGTTCCTTGTATTGTCATTGTTCTTGTATTGTCACTGTTCTTGTACTGTCAATGTTCTGTATTGTCATGTTCTGTATACTGTCATGTTCTTGTACTGTCATGTTCTTGTATTGTCATGTTCTTGTATTGTCATGTTCTTGTATTGTCATGTTCTTGTATTGTCATGTTCCTGTACTGTCATGTCACTGTATGTACTGTCACTGTTTGTACTGTAATGTCACTGTTCATGTATGTCACTGTTCCTGTACTGTTTACTGTTCATGTACTGTCACTGTCTTGTACTGTCATCACTGTATATGTCATGTTCTTGCGTCTTATTGTGCTACTGTTCCTGTATTGTCACTGTTCCTGTATTGTCACTGTTCCTGTGTTGTCACTGTTCCTGTGTTGTCACTGTTCCTGTATTTGTCACTGTTCCTGTTTGTCACTGTTCCTGTGTTGTCACTGTTCCTGTATTGTCACTGTTCCTGTATTGTCACTGTTCCTGTATTGTCACTGTTCCTGTGTTGTCACTGTTCCTGTATATGTCAATGTTCCTGTTTTGTCACTGTTCCTGTATGTTTACTGTTACTGTGTTCACTGTTTGTATTGTCACTGTTCCTGTATTGTCACTGTTCCTGTTTGTCACTGTTCCTGTGTTGTCATTGTTCCTGTAATATCAATGTTCCTGTAATATCAATGTTCTGTAATGTTACTGTTACTGTTCCTGTGTTGTTACTGTTCCTGTATTCATGTTTCCTGTATTGTCATGTTCCTGTATTGTCACTGTTCCTGTATTGTCACTGTTCCTGTATGTCACTGTTCCTGTATTGTCACTGTTCTGCTGTATTGTCACTGTTCCTGTGTTGTCACTGTTCCTGTAATGTCAACTGTTCCTGTAATGTCATGTTCCTGTATGTATGTTCACTGTTCCTGTAATTGTCATGTTCCTGTTTGTCACTGTTCCTGTATTGTCATGTTCTTGTAATATCAATGTTCCTGTATTGTCATGTTCCTGTACATGTTCTATGTTACTGTTCCTGTTGTTCACTGTTCCTGTATATGTCAATGTTCCTGTAGTCACTGTTCCTGTATTGTCATTGTTCCTGTAATTAGTCATGTTCCTGTAATATCAATGTTCCTGTAATGTTACTGTTCTGTTCCTATGTTCACTGTATCTGTACATGTTCTGTAATTCAATGTTCCTGTATTGTCACTGTTCCTTGTTAGTCACTGTTCCTGTAATGTCACTGTTCCTGTAATTCAATGTTCCTGTAATGTCATGTTCCTGTAATGTCATGTTCCTGTTTGTCACTGTTCCTGTAATATCAATGTTCCTGTAATATGTTCCTAGTTCTGTATATCTGTTCCTGTATTGTCACTGTTCCTGTATTTCATGTTCCTGTATTGTCATGTTCCTGTAATATCAATGTTCCTGTATTGTCACTGTTCCTGTAATATCAATGTTCCTGTAATGTCACTGTTCCTGTAATATCAATGTTCCTGTAATATCAATGTTCCTGTAATGTTACTGTTCCTGTAATGTTACTGTTCCTGTAATATCAATGTTCCTGTAATGTTACTGTTCCTGTAATATCAATGTTCCTGTAATGTTACTGTTCCTGTAATATCAATGTTCCTGTAATATCAATGTTACTGTAATGTACGTTACTGTTCCTGTAATGTTACTGTTCCTGTAATATCAATGTTCCTGTAATGTCACTGTTCCCGTTATGTTACTGTTCCTGTAATGTCACTGTTCCTGTAATATCAATGTTCCTGTAATGTTACTGTTCCTGTAATATCAATGTTCCTGTAATATCAATGTTCCTGTAATGTCACTGTTCCTGTAATATCAATGTTCCTGTAATGTCACTGTTCCTGTATTGTCACTGTTCCTGTAATGTCAATGTTCCTGTATTGTCACTGTTCCTGTAATATGCATGTTCCTGTATGTCACTGTTCCTGTAATATCAATGTTCTGTTTGTCACTGTATCTGTAATATCAATGTTCCTTATGTAATGTCCTGTATGCACTGTTCCTGGAATATCAATGTTCCTGTATTGTCACTGTTCCTGTAATATCAATGTTCCTGTATTGTCACTGTTCCTGTATTGTCACTGTTTTTTATGTCATCGTCAATGTTCCTGTATTGTCACTGTTCCTGTATTGTCACTGTTTTTGTACTGTCAATGTTCCTGTATTGTCACTGTTCCTGTATTGTCACTGTTCCTGTAATATCATGTTCTTTGTACTGTCAATGTTCTGTATGTCACAGTTCCTGTATTGTCACTGTTCCTGTAATATCAATGTTCCTGTAATGTCACTGTTTTTGTACTGTCAATGTTCCTGTATTGTCACTGTTCCTGTATTGTCAATGTTCCTGTATTATCACTGTTTTTGTACTGTCAATGTTCCTGTATTGTCACTGTTCATGTATTGTCACTGTTCCTGTATTGTCACTGTTTTTGTACTGTCTCATGTTCCTGTATTGTCACTGTTCCTGTATTGTCACTGTTCCTGTATTGTCACTGTTTTTGTACTGTCAATGTTCTGTATTGTCACTGTTCCTGTATTGTCACTGTTCCTGTATGTCACTGTTCCTGTATTGTCACTGTTCCTGTATTGTCACTGTTCCTGTGTTGTCACTGTTCCTGTGTTGTCAATGTTCCTGTATTGTCACTGTTCCTGTAATATCAATGTTCCTGTAATGTCACTGTTCCAGTATTGTCACTGTTTTTGTACTGTCACTGTTTCCTGTATTGTCACTGTTCCTGTACTGTTCCTGTATTGTCACTGTTCCTGTAATATCACTGTTCCTGTATTGTCACTGTTCCTGTATTGTCACTGTTCCTGTTTGTATTTGATTGTCACTGTTCCTGTATTATCACTGTTCCTGTATTGTCACTGTTCCTGTATTTGTCACTGTTCCTGTATTGTCACTGTTCCTCTGTTGTCACTGGTCGTCCATTGTTACTGGTCCAACCTGTGTTGAGCGGAAAGCAGAATAAGGTAGGTAGGGGAGTTAATTCAAATGGACTAGTGAGGCAGGCTGTCTTACCTCCCTTTTCCACACACTTCCATTCATAAAGAAGTGGACTGAAGGTCAGACACGAACACAAGGCTTCTGCTGTTTGTTTGTTTTCTGTCTGTCTGTCTGTCTGTCTGTCTGTGTCTCTGTGTCTCTGTCTGTCTGTCTGTCTGTGTCTCTGTCTCTGTGTCACTCTATGTCTCGCTTTGTCTTTCTCTGTGTCTCTGTCTCTGTCTCTGTGTCTCTCTATGTCTCTCTCTGTGTCTCTATCTCTGTGTCTGTCTGTCTGTCTCTCTCTCTCTCCCTCTCTTTGTCTATCTCTCTCATCTCTCGTTATCTCTCTGTCTCTCTATCTCTATCTCTCTTTCACTGTCTATCTCTCTGTCTGTCTTTAGCTCTCTCTCTCTCTCTCTCTCTCTCTCTCTCTCTCTTTGTCTCTCTCCCTGTCTTTCCCTGCCTCATTGTTTCTGCCTCTCTCTCGCTATCTCTCTCACATTGTTTCTGTCTCTGTCTCTCTCTCTCTTTCTTTGTCTTTCTCTGTTTTTCTCTGTTTCTCTTTTCTGTCTGTCTGTCTGTCTGTCTCTATCTGTCTCTGTCTCACACACACAAACACACACACACATACATACACACGCACACATAATCACACGTACGCGCACACATGCACACACACACACACACATACACATACACTCACACACACACGCACGCACGCACGCACGCACGCACGGAATAGATAGCTCTTTTATGGCGGTAGGAGTTGGTGTCAGATGTAGGGGCGACAAAAGTTGGAAAGCACATTTTAATCCCAGATTAGACGCCGGGAACTAAGAGCGGCCATTTTGCTCCGTCTATCCCATAAAACCCCTCTCTTCACCTGCTACTTTACGCCACCTGCCGGCCAGGGGCCGTAACTTTACACCACGCTTCCGGTGAGTGAAGGTTTATGGCTTTGTAAACAGCCAGAGGGGGCTACGCCTCGGTTTCTGGGCCATTCTGTAATGACAGGCAGCGTTCTACACATACAGAACACTGGGCCATTTTGTAATGACAGGCAGCGTTCTACACATACAGAACACTGGGCCATTCTGTAATGACAGCACACTGTTCTACACATACAGAACACTGGGCTATTTTGTAATGAAAAAAGTAGACTGTACTACACATACAGAACACTGGGCCATTTTGTAATGACAGAAAACTGTTCTACACATACAGAACACTGGGCCATTTTGTAGTGAAAGCACACTGTTCTATACATACAGAACACTGGGCCATTTTGTAATGACAGCAACTGTTCTGCACATACAGAACACTGGGCCATTCTGTAATGACAGGCAGCGTTCTACACATACAGAACACTGGGCCATTTTGTAATGACAGCACACTGTTCTACACATACAGAACACTGGCCATTTTGTAATGACAGCACACTGTTCTACACATATAGAACACTGGCCATTTTGTAATGACAGCACACTGTTCTACACATATAGAACACTGGCCATTTTGTAATGACAGCACACTGTTCTACACATATAGAACACTGGGCCATTTTGTAATGACAGTAGACTGTACTACACATACAGAACACTGGGCCATTCTGTAATGACAGTAGACTGTTCTATACATACAGAACACTGGGCCATTTTGTAATGACAGCACACTGTTCTACACATACAGAACACTGGCCATTTTGTAATGACAGCACACTGTTCTACACATATAGAACACTGGCCATTTTGTAATGACAGCACACTGTTCTACACATATAGAACACTGGCCATTTTGTAATGACAGCACACTGTTCTACACATATAGAACACTGGGCCATTTTGTAATGACAGTAGACTGTACTACACATACAGAACACTGGGCCATTCTGTAATGACAGTAGACTGTTCTATACATACAGAACACTGGGCCATTTTGTAATGACAATAGACTGTACTACACATATAGAACACTGGCCATTTTGTAATGACAGTAGACTGTACTACACATATAGAACACTGGCCATTTTGTAATGACAGTAGATTGTACTACACATATAGAACACTGGGCCATTTTGTAATGACAGTAGACTGTACTACACATACAGAACACTGGGCCATTTTGTAATGACAGTAGACTGTACTACACATACAGAACACTGGGCCATTCTTAATGACAGTAGACTGTTCTATACATACAGAACACTGGGCCATTCTGTAATGACAGTAGACTGTACTACACATACAGAAACATGGGCCATTTTGTAATGACAGTAGACTGTACTACACATACAGAACACTGGGCCATTCTGTAATGACAGGCTTCG
>JAPXFY010000023.1:68638231-68643231 GCA_030674185.1 Monoplex corrugatus
ACGGCCAGACTGACGTCAGTGAGTCCAGGACATGGCAGGATGAGGTATCCATCAGCTGTTACCATAGTTACCAGCAGGATGAGGTATCCATCAGCTGTTACCATAGTTACCACCGCATACAATGACAGTGACGTTGTCCAGTTGAAGGATGTCCTTGTATTGTTTCGCAGATGAATTGTTCCCTACAAGGGCATTCTGTCTACAGCTGTCAGTCACATTCTGTCTACAGCTGTCTGTCACATTCTGTCTACAGCCGTACAGTCACATTCTGTCTACAGCCGTCAGTCACATTCTGTCTACAGCATCAGTCACATTCTGTCTACAGCTGTCGTCACATTCTGTCTACAGCTGTCTGTCACATTCTGTCTACAGCCGTCAGTCACATTCTGTCTACAGCGTCTGTCACATTCTGTCTACAGCTGTCTCGTCCACATTCTGTCTAACCTAGTCCTAGTCTGTCACATTCTGTCTACAGCTGTCGTCACATTCTGTCTACAGCTGTCTGTCACATTCTGTCTACAGCTGTCTGTCACATTCTGTCTACAGCTGTCTGTCACATTCTGTCTACAGCTGTCTGTCACATGTAGGGGATGACGATGAAGTAAACAGTGTCTACTGTGTTGACAGTACTGGGAGATGTAAACACCTGCTGTGTCGTCTGCTAAAAGAGTGCAGAGTGCCCCTGACTGTGTGTCAGCAGACTGTGGTCAGCCATTGGCCATTGACCTTCAGGCAACAGTGTCAATCTGCGTGATGACGTCACTACACGCTGTGTCGGGACAGTATGATGCGGACAGCGGACTCCATGCTGTGGAAAACCAAAGGTGTTCCTTGGACTGCAGAGGCATCGTGTGATCCAGCAGTGTGTTTTGGGCAAGGATGTATTCTTCATTAGGACAGTACACGTCATCAGATGACCAGTGTCCCTTGGCCAGACGAGGATGGCATCAATGTAGAGACTGGTGTGTCTGACAGAAAACAGGATGATAACAAAGTCACCACGTGTCTATACCTTCGGCCTTCCTTATGCTGGGGACTATTGTGAGGAAATGTTCATTATTTATTTGACTTCACACCAATGCAGAAAGTCTTCATTCAAGCCATAATGTACCCATGGTTGTTTATATCATGGCATACAGATGTTTGATCATGAACATGATGTTTTGATCATGCAGACATGATTAGCATGGCAGAACATGATATTTATGACATCAAACATGATTGTTATTCAGCAACTGTTTAGATCATGGCAGAATGGTTTAGATCATGGCAGAACATGTTGTTTATGATCATGGCAGAACATGAATGTTTATGATCATGGCAGAACATGATGTTTATGATCATGCAGAACTGATGTTTATGATCATGGCAGAACATGGTTGTTTATGATCATGGCAGAACGTTGTCAGGTGGCAGATGTCCTCATTGGAGATGAGGGATGACCACTTGCACAGCAAACACAAGGACAGAATGTGCTGATAGCAGGCCGTCCTCTGTACATTGTCTTCAAGGGGTTTTAGAGATGAAGTCAGATTGTGTACAACAACAAACAATGTGTGTTTCCAAGCCTGTGTCTCCTGCAGCCCTCACTTCATTGGGACGTTGATTCTTATTTCATGTGTGTCGCCAGATCTAATGACGTCAAATGACAGACTATTTCATGTTTGTGGCCAGTACCTTGTGACGTCAGATGACAGAGTGACGTAGCCGATACAGTCACACTCAAATGCACAATGACGCAACTAACATTCAGACTTCATGTGTATCGTAAGAGCCCAGCTGTTAGTCTGGCATGGTGGCAAGGCCTGTCGGCACAAGACTGACCTGAAGACATTATCAGGACAGCAGGCATGGACGTGTCCAGTGCCCACTGGTGTGCTTTAGTGGACTTTTTCTTTTTGTGTGTACATAAAATTACGGCTTCAGCCCCCACCAATACTATTGGTTCAACGGTTGTGTACTGGTATCACAAACCCCCCACCAACAGTGTTGTACATTTGTACAGGTGTCACCAACAGTGTTGTACATTTGTACAGGTGTCACCAACAGTGTTGTACATTTGTACAGGTGTCACCAACAGTGTTGTACATTTGTACAGGTGTCACCAACAGTGTTGTGCATTTGTACAGGTGTCACCAACAGTGTTGTACATTTGTACAGGTGTCACCAACAGTGTTGTACATGTGTACAGGTGTCACCAACAGTGTTGTACAGTTCTGCACTGCTATCACAGTGCCAGTGTTGGTTGTACAAAATACATGTACACAGCTGGACACAGTGTCAGCCGGAGAAGACCAAGATTAGCAAGAAGACAGAAGCTGTTGTCTCCCCTATCACTGATTTCCTTGTGTTGCTCCTTTTCCACACTGTGCTTTCTGTGCTATGGGCTGTAGGCAAAGCTTAGTGTCCACTGTCTTTATTATGGGCTGTAGGCAAAGCTTGGGGTCCACTGTCTTTGTTATGGGCTGTAGGCAAAGCTTGGGGTCCACTGTCTTTGTTATGGGCTGTAGGCAAAGCTTGGGGTCCACTGTCTTTGTTATGGGCTGTAGGCAAAGCTTGGGGTCCACTGTCTTTGCTATGGGATGTAGGCAAAGCTTGGGGTCCACTGTCTTTTGTGTTGTGCTGATGTGTTACGCTGTGGATTTGTCATGCCCAAGGGACTGGATTTGTCATGCACAAGGGACTGGATTTGTCATGCACAAGGGACTGGATTTGTCATGCACAAGGGACTGGATTTGTCATGCCCAAGGGACTGGATTTGTCGTGCACAAAGGACGGGATTTGTCATGCCCAAGGGACGGGATTTGTCATGCCCAAGGGACTGGATTTGTCATGCCCAAGGGATTGGATTTGTCATGCCCAAGGGACTGGATTTGTCATGCCCAAGGGACTGGATTTGTCATGCCCAAGGGATTGGATTTGTCATGCCCAAGGGACTGGATTTGTCATGCCCAAGGGACTGGATTTGTCATGCCCAAGGGACTGGATTTGTCATGCATTTATTAGCCAGGAGGACTTCTGATGGACTGTGACGTGTGACGGACTGTGACGTGTGACGGACTGTGACAGATGGACTGTGATGTGTGATGGACTATAACAGAAGGACTTGACGTCTGATGGACTCTTACAGATTGACTTGACAGATGGATTGTGACAGATGGACTGTGGCAGATGGACTATGACAGATGGACTATGTGGCGTGTGATAGACTGTGTGACGTGTGATGGATTATGTGACGTGTGATGGACTGTGTGACGTGTGATGGACTATGTGACGTGTGATGGATGTGTGACGTATGATGGACTATTTGACGTGTGATGGACTGTGTGACGCATGATGGACTATGTGACGCGTGATGGATGTGTGACGTATGATGGACTATTTGACGTGTGATGGACTGTGTGACGTGTGATGGATTATTTGACGTGTGATGGACAGTGTGACGTGTGATGGACTATTTGACGTGTGATGGACAGTGTGACGTGTGATGGACTATTTGACGTGTGATGGACAGTGTGACGTGTGATGGACTGTGACAGACAGAAGTGTGATAGTGAGGACAGGACATAAGGAGTGTCAGTACACAAATGGACAGAACAGGATGTCATAAGTGTCAGTACACAAATGGACAGACGATAATGTACTGTGGTTGTAGATGTCAGTGACAGAGGAGCAGGCAACTTGTGTACAGAATGTGATGCCTACCAGCTGGACGCTTCACGTCGTGACCCTGATACCAGGACCCACAGCACGACACACACGTCGTGACCCAGATACCAGGACCCACAGCACGACACACACGTCGTGACCCTGATACCAGGACCCACAGCACGACACACACGTCGTGACCCAGATACCAGGACCCACAGCACGACACACACGTCGTGACCCTGATACCAGGACCCACAGCACGACACACACGTCGTGACCCAGATACCATGACCCACAGCACGACACACACGTCGTGACCCTGATACCAGGACCCACAGCACGACACACACGTCGTGACCTTGATACCAGGACCCACAGCACGACACACACGTCGTGACCCAGACACCAGGACCCACAGCACGACACACACGTCGTGACCCAGATACCATGACCCACAGCACGACACACACGTCGTGACCTTGATACCAGGACCCACAGCACGACACACACGTCGTGACCCAGACACCAGGACCCACAGCACGACACACACGTCGTGACCCAGATGCCATGACCCACAGCACGACACACACGTCGTGACCTTGATACCAGGACCCACAGCACGACACACACGTCGTGACCCAGACACCAGGACCCACAGCACGACACACACGTCGTGACCCTGATACCAGGACCCACAGCACGAGGCCAGCGCCTTCCTCCTGCTACACACACACGTGGCTTTGACTTTTCACTGATATACACTGGATGATTCTCATGATGCTCTTCATCGTCATCTTCATCATCTTCCTCCTCCTTCTCTTCCTTCTCCTTGTCACCATCATTGTTACTGTCGTTACTATTATTACTATTATCATTATTGTGAATACTATTATTATTATTATTATTTCTTGTGTGGAGTCGAGGCCCATCACTTTGCAGTAGCCAGCTGATGTTGACGATGTCTTGTAATATTATGTCTTGTAACATTATGTCTTGTAACATTATGAAGGACAGTTGGGTGGCCATCATTGTCTTCTCCATGTGTCAGCAATGTCCATAGCTCTCAGTGTAATCATTTCTCTGCTTTCTCCTTGTAGTTGAAGGAGCATTATTGTGGTGTAGGCAGATGTGTGGACAGTCCTGTGTATGGTCACTGTGATGGTGGACAAGGTTCCTTCACTGTCACCCTGACATCTCCCTGACAGAAGCGGTCAGAGGCTTCACTGATATCACTGATTCGTTCTGAGCAAAGAAACGTGTGCTGTCTTTGCTGGGATGGACCATGGTCAGTCAGCAAGTCTCTTGTCAGTCACAGAGATGATCAGGGAATAGACTAGAACGTGAGGAAA
>JAPXFY010000023.1:68648231-68670731 GCA_030674185.1 Monoplex corrugatus
GAAGTAAAGTGTCCACTAATCAGAAATAGAGACATGAGGTAAGACAACAGTACTACACACCACACAGTGAATAAAAAGTCATAGTGAAGTAAAGTATGTACACCATACATCAGTCGTAGGGAATGGAAGATCGATCAGTTAAAGGATGTAACACCACATCAGTGATAAAAATAGGAGAAACCACACAAATAAATGATTATAATACAGGTAAATAGCACCCACATCAGTGATAAAAAAGGAATACACCCACATCAGATAAAATAAGAATACACCACATCATGAAAAAATAAGGATATACACCCACATCATGATAAAAAAGGAATACACACCACATCAGTGTAAAATAAGGAATATAACACCACACAGTGATAAAAATAGGAATGTTAACTACCATATAATGATCACACAGTAAAAGATAAATGTAACACCCAATCATGATAAAATAAGGAATAACACCCACATCAGTGATAAAAAGAAGGAATACACCCACATCAGTGAATACACACATCAGGATGAATAATACACCCATCAGTGATAAAAATAAGAATACACCATGATAAATAAGAAACACCCACATGTGATAAAAATAATGTATAACCCACATCAGTGATAAAAATAAGGAATGTATACACCCACATCAGTGTAAATAAGAAGTATAAAATATAACACATCAGTGATAACACATAAGGATAGTAAGTAACACCCACATCAGTGATAAAAGATAAGGAATAATCACCCACATCAGTGATAAAATAAGGAATGTATACACCCAAAAAAAAATGGAATGTAAACCCACATAGGATATAGGAATAACACACATCAGTGATAAAATAAGGAATTACACCCACATCAGTGATAAAAATAAGGAATATCACCACACAGTGATAAAATAAGAATACCCACATCAGTGAAAAATAAGAAACACCACATCATGATAAAAATAGGAATACACCCACATCATGATAAAAATAAGAAACACCCACAGTGATAAAATAAGGAATTATACACCACATCATGATAAAATAAGGAATACACCACATCATGATAAAAATAGAATACACCACATCAGTGATAAAAATAAGGATAACATCTAAATAGGATAAAAAAGATAAAATAGGAATACACCACATATGAAAAATAAGAATACACCACATCAGTGATAAAAATAAGGAATGTATACACCCACATAGATAAAATAATCACCCCTAGATAAAGATAAGAATAACCCCACATATATAAATAGGATGTAACACACATCAGGAAAATGATGAACACCAATCAGTAATAAGGAATACACCCACATCAGTGATAAAAATAAGGATTAATCTGAAAAAACCCACATCATGATAAGATAAGAATACACCCACATCATGATAAAATAAGGATACACCCACATCAGTGATAAAAATAAGGAATACACCCACATCATGATAAAGATAAGGATACACCCACATCAGTGATAAAAATAGGAATACACCCACATCAGTGATAAAATAAGGAATGTATACACCCACATCAGTGATAAAAAAGTAAGGTATACACCCACATATATAAGATAAAAAATGATAAACACCCACATCAATAAAAATAAGGAAGTATCACCCACATCAGTGATAAAGATAAGGAATGACACCCACATCAGTGATAAAAATAAGGAATACACCCACATCAGTGATAAAAAAGAGATACACCCACATCAGTGATAAAAATAAGGAATGTATACACCCACATCACGTGATAAACAATAGGAATACACCACACAGTATAAAGATAAAATACACCCACATCATGATAAAATAAGGAATACACCCCACATGATAAAGAAAGGATAAACCCACATCAGTGAAAAAAAAAGATTATACACCCACATCAATAAATAAGAAATACACCCACATCAGTGATAAAATAAGAATCACCCACAGTGATAAAAATAAGGAATACACCCCACATGATAAGATAAGGAATAACAATCGTGATAAAATAAGAATTCACCACATCAGTGATAAAATAAGGAATACACCCACATCAGTGATAAAAATAAGGAATACACCCACATCAGTGATAAAAATAAGGAATAACACCCACATCAAAAAAATAAGGAAATGTTAATAAGCCCCCCATCTGTAAAAGTATACCCACACGTGTAAATAGATACACCTCGTGATAAATAAGAATACACCCACATCAGTGATAAATAGACACCCACATCAGTGATAAAAAGATGATACACCATCAGGATAAACCAATCAGTGATAAAAATGATAAAAAGACACCCACATCATGATAAAGAAAAGGTATACACCCACATCAGTAAAAATAGGAATGAACACCCACATATAAAACATAAGTGTAAACACCACAAGTATAAAATAAGGAATGTATACACCCACAGTGATAAAAATAAGGAATACCCCACAATAAGGAAATACCAATCAGTATAAAATAGGAATAAATACACCCACATCAGGATAACAATAAGGAATACATCCACATCAGTGATAAAAATAAGGAATTAACACCCACATCAGTGATAAAAGAAGAATCACAAATAGGATAAAACAAATGTAAAAAAAGGATACACCACATAGTAAATAAGAATAACACAATAAACAACCCACATCAGTGATAAAATAAGGATACACCACAACAGTGATAAAATAAAGAAACACCACATCAGTGATAAAAATAAGAATGTAAAAACAATATAACAATAAGGAATAAAAATACACCCACAGTGATAAAAAAAGGATATACACCACATCAGTGATAAAGATAAGGAATACACCCACATCAGTGATAAAAAAATTAACCCAATCAGTGATAAAATAAGATATACACCCACATCAGTGATAAAAATAAGGAATGTATACACCCACATCAGTGATAAAAATAAGGAATGTATACACCCACATCAGTGATAAAAATAAGGAATACACCCACATCAGTGATAAAGATAAGGAAAAATTGTAAATAAAACACCCACATCAGTGATAAAAATAAGGAATACACCCACATCAGTGATAAAGATAAGGAATACACCCACATCAGTGATGAAAATAAGGAATACACCCACATCAGTGATAAAAATAAGGAATACACCCACATCAGTGATACAAATAAGGAATACACCCACAGTGATAAAAATAAGGAATACACCCACATCAATGATAAAAATAAGGAATATACCCACATCAGTGAAAAAAATAAGGAATACACCCACATCAGTGATAAAAATAAGTAATGTATACACCCACATCAGTGATAAAAATAAGGAATGTATACACCCACCTGAATGAGAAGAACAAGAAAGAACACATGTCCACATCAGTGAGAAGAACAAGAAAGACACATGTCCACATCAGTAAGAAGAACAAGAAAGACAATGTCCACATCAGTAAGAAAACAAAAAGACACATGTCCACATCAGTAAGAAGAACAAGAAAGAACATGTCCACATCAGAAGAAGAACAAGAAAGAACATGTCCACATCAGTAGAAGAACAAGAAAGACACATGTCCACATCAGTAAGAAGAACAAGAAAGACACATGTCCACATCAGTAAGAAGAACAAGAAAGACACATGTCCACATCAGTAAGAAGAACAAGAAAGACACATGTCCACATCAGTAGAAAGAACAAGAAAGACACATGTCCACATCAGTAAGAAGAACAAGAAAGACACATGTCCACATCAGTAAGAAGAACAAGAAAGACACATGTCCACATCAGTAAGAAGAACAAGAAAGACACATGTCCACATCAGTAAAAGAACAAGAAAGACACATGTCCACATCAGTGAGAAGAACAAGAAGACACATGTCCACATCGTAAGAAGAACAAGAAAGACACATGTCCACATCAGTAAGAAGAACAAGAAATACATAAATTCGTATCAAATAGAAAAATGAAAATGACACATACCCACATCAATTGTACACATCCACACTGATGTGTAAGAACAAGAAATATATCCACATCAATGGGAATAATAAGAACAATGACCGCGTCAGAAATATAAGAACTATATACATCTACATCAAGTGGAAGAATCAGAAATATGACCACGTCAGTGAGAAGAATGAGAACTGTACACATGCACCTCATTGAGAAAAATACGAAACAGCCACATTAACTGGAAGAGTGAGAAATATATACCGCAACATAAACAATATGAAATAATGAAATGAATAAATACAAGAAACATATACATTCACATAAATGAGGATAATGAGAATAACATCTGCATCAATCAAAAATTAAGAAAATATACATACAGATAAAGGAGAGCGATGCTAAATACATCTACACCAATCAGAAGTTTAAGAATTGTCCTAGGGTAAATAAGACGGAAGTCACAAGATGAAGGTGAAGGTCGTGTCATAAATCTGAGATCGTATGGAAGTGTGGTGGTCGGGACGTCAATTTTCCTAGGGTCAACATTACCCTGTGAGGATGGTCTTCGCCTCCTTTCTCTGTGTACTTTACCTTCAGCAACATTGCAGCTGATGGAAATCAGTGACGAGAAGACCAAGCTGATGGCTAGCCTCGTCATCATCATTATCATTTCACTACAGGACTCCAGCTAGGGACTGTTCAACAATTCACATACCTGGGATCCAATCCAGGAATCATCTCAAGGACAGCAAAGACAACAACAGCACTGTCCAGGCTGAAACCTGTGTGGAAGGACAAGAACATTTTCATGAAACACAAGATCAGACTCTTACAGGCACCGGTATGTTCCATCTTCCTGTATGCATATGAGGCATGGACCGTCACAGCGGATTTGGAAAGACGAAGTCAAGCTGTTACTACAAGACGCTAAACACCAGATACACTGATCGTATCACAATGTGCCAAACCATCCAACTGCAAACTGGACCGTATGAAGATCTGCTGACTTCAACTGAGAAAAGAAAACTACAATGGTGTGGCCATGCCACAAGATCCAGTGGCCTGGCTGGTCAAATTGGGAGGCAAACCATTTACTATCAACATCATTCAGGTGTATGCACCTACATCCGCAAGTATCAGGAAGACATCGATAACTTCTACGAAGTATTAGAGATGGCCAAGGCCCAATGTAAATCACAAGAAGTTACTATAATAATGGGAGATTTTAATGATAAAGTGGGACAGGATAGGGTGGAGGATATAGTTGGACCTCATGGTCTTGGTACACAAAATGAAAGGGGAGGGAAACTTGTAGAATGGGCACAGATGAATGAGTTCATAGTGGGAAACACCTGGTTTGAGCAGCCTAATAGATGAAAATGGGCTTGGATGAGTCCAGCTGATAATGCCAAAAATCATATTGATTACATCCTGATTAATAAAAGATTTAGAAATTCTTTGCTGACAGCAAAAACACTACCAGGCGCAGACTGCAACAGTGACCACAATCCTGTAGTGGGAAGATTTAGGCTAAATTTAAGAAATGAACAGACCAAAAGCACATCAAACAATCTTGACTCTTAAAGACAAAAAGTGATACTAAAATTTACAGTAATGTTCAACAATTCAGTGCTCTGAAGACGTTAGTGACAGTGAGGAACGATGGACAAAGTTGAGAAATTCGATAAATAAAGCTTGTGAAGAAATCCCTGAAGTAGATAGAAAAGCAAAAAAGAACTTGATGACAAAAGAAATTTTGGCTTGATGGAGGAAAGGAGGAAGGCAAAGAGAAACGAGGAGACATACAGGAAGATAAACAAGGAGATCAGGAATAGGTACAATGAAACTAAGGAAGCTTGGCTAAAAACAAAGTGCAAAGAAATGATAAGACCGACACAAAACGGATCCTCAGGGTATGTACAGACGAATGGAAGAAATTGTCCACAGGAAAAATATATGCACATCAACTGGTTGCTTAAAATCGAAAGATGGCACGCTTATCATGGAAAAAGACAAAATATTAGACAGATGGGGAGAGTACATTAAAGACCATTTTGAAGATAACAGAAATGAAGAACACATTATAAGAAAGAACTTTGAAGGACCACCAATAATGAAAGATGAAGTTAGAGCAGCATTGAAAAAGATGAAACCAGGAAAAGCCCCAGGACCAGACAACATTACTACAGAGATGATTGAAGCCCTGGAGGAATTTGGTATAGATAAAATAACAGTCCTCCTAAATGAAATTTACGACACTGGAAAAATCCCCAAAGATATGTCAAAATCAATTTTCATTGCACTTCCAAAGAAGACAGGGGCTATAGAATGCGAATTCCATCGCACAATCAGTTTGATGAGTCATGTAACCAAGATCCTATTTAGAATAATCATGATGAGGACAAGGAATAGAATCAAAAGAGAAATAGCGAGAAGAACAGTGTGGATTTGTGAAGGGAAAGGAACTATTAATGCCATTACATCCTAAGAACATCATAGAGAGGTCAATCGAGATGAACAAGGATTTAGATCTATGTTTTGTTGATTACACCAAGGCTTTCGATCGGGTAAGACATGAAGAATTGATCAACCAACTAGAAAGACTCAATATTGATGGAAAAGATCTACGAATCATCAGAAGTATGTATTGGGAACAAACAGCAGCAATGAGAATGAAAAAAAAACGATATAAGCTCTTTCCAAAACATCAAAAGAGGAGTCAGACAGGGTTGTGTTTTGTCACCAGATCTGTTTTCACTTTACAACGAAAGCATCATGAAAAACCAAGAGAATGACCCTGGATTAAAGATTGGAGGAAAAATGATAAACAACATTCGATACGCAGATGACATCGTGCTAATTGCAGAAAGTGAAAGGGACCTACAAAACCTTGTGAATTATACTAGAAATAGAAAGCAAAGGTAAGAGGTTGGAACTAAACAGCAGGGAGACTGAAGTCATGGTGATCAGTAAAAAACATGAAATCCCCTCATGCAAAACAATAGCAAACGGCACAACCTTGAGACAGGTTGATAAGTTTAAATACCTGGGAACGATCATTTCACCAGATGGCAGATGCACATCGGAAATAGCCAGCAGAATCGGCCAAGCCAAAACAGCATTCAAGAAGATGAAAAGCATTCTTACCAACAAATGCCTATCAATTAACATCAGGAAGAGAGTTCTTGAATGTTATATAGAACCAACACTGTTGTACGGCTGCGAGGTGTGAACAGTCAACAAACAAAGCCAGAACAAGATTGAGGCAGCTGAGATGTGGTTTCTAAGAAGAATGTTGACAGTTCCATGGCCGCAAAGAAAACAAACGAGACAGTCTTGATGGAGGCAGACATAAGTAGATCATTAATAAGGAAGATTAGGAAAAGACAGGCAACAGTTATAGGCCATTTTATGAGGAAAGGGGAATTGGAGCACCTGGTCACAACGGGAAAGCTGGAGGGAAAGAGAGCACGGGTAGACTCAGGGAGAAGATACTAGACGGACTTGCAGAGTGTCTGGGGACAAAGAGGGTGGAAGAGATGCTTGAGGCAACAAGTGATAAAGACAGATGGAAGTCCATAATCGCCAACGCCATGCGGCAAGGCACCTGATGATAATGATGATGTCTTCATCTTGTTGATAGGCAGCTGAGGCTTTGTGCATTGACTGGGGGACTTCATGTGATGTGAGTTTTTACTGAGAGGCTAGTTGTGTTGTGTTTTATTTATTCATTTATTTATTTGTTTGTTTTTTATTTATTTCAATTACTTTATTTATCTCTGCTTTGAAGATACGATACACATATACATTTTTCATTACATGTAACCAAGATTGTTCCGGTGATAGGCTGACACAATACTTGTTAAAACACTAGTAGACTAGGTAAAACATAGGCTAGGTAGGACCTCAGGACCTGGCCAGCTCACAGGTTTATGAGCAGGCTTAAGGCTTGTGTCATGAACACCATCACGGGGCACATGTGACGTTAGTACATATGGAATTCATTCCAAGCGTGGAGACGTCATCTTGAGAAACTGAAATTGAAATTGGGCTGTTAAACAAACAAAAAAAGAATAACCAGGCCTCTCATCAGTATTGTGCTAAAAATGTGTCCATAGAGAGCCGAAATTTAGAAGGCATTTTTTAGCTGGATCATATGCTCCGCACGGAAATACGTTATTTATATGTAATGACCATATGCTGCGTGAGGAAATACGTTATCTATATGTAAGGTTTCCAGTCAAGGCCACGATCACGCAGTGTCTGTTGACGTTGTAAAAGGAAGAAGGCTGGTATGGCATGACGATCTTGTTGTCATTTATTTTCTTCACACCTCTTACCGCATTCTCTCCTTTCCCCTGACCCCATCTCCCTCCCACTCTGTCCCCCCTCACCCACCCCAACATCCACCCTTTTACACACACACACACACACACACACACACACAAACACACACACACACAAACACACACACACACAACACACACACACACAATCACACACACAAACACACACACACACACACAAACACACACACACAAACACACACACACACAAACACACACACACAACACACACAAACACACAAACACACACACACACACACACACACACACACACACACAAACACACACACACACATACACACACACACACACACACACACACACACACTCCACCGGCTATTGGCGGTACGGGGTGGCAAGTGTTGCACCTGCCAGCTGTATGAGCGGGTAGGTAATGGGGTTGGGACAGTCACGGGTGGATAAGACGTGTAGGGGAAAGATAGGGATGGAGAGCTGGTAGAGTGGGGGGGGGGGTGAAAGATACGGGTGGAGAATGGGAAAGAGAGATACGGGTGGATAGGAGGAGATACGGGTGGATGGGTGAGGGAGACCGAAGTGTAGGCACCTGCAATGGGGAAACTGTGAGTCACCGTGTTTCCTTCCCCTCACCACCCACCACCCACCACCCCTGATAACAACACAGCTCTTCACCTGCCCCGCTGTCTGTTAAACACCCAGCTCTCTCTTCTCTCTCTCTCTCTCTCTCTCTCTCTCTCTCTCTCTCTCTCTCTCTCTCTCTCTCTCTCTCTCTCGCGGGCCTCTGTAGCTCAGTTGGTTTGAGCGTCGGAGTCACATGCTAATGGTTGTGGGTTCGAATCCAGGGGTGCGCTACATTAAATCTGGCCTTCTACTGTCCCATCTTAACATCATTGTTGTTCTGGTGGTGTCAGTATAGGATTAGATAAGTCCCCCATCGCCCCCATTTTCCTGGGATGGTTATCCCCGTCGGCCATATCACCTGAGGTGGGTGCTGACGTAAAACTGAATCAAATCAATCAATCAATTCTCTCTCTCTCTCTCTCTCTCTCTCTCTCTCTCTCTCTCTCTCCATAGGCCTTTGCTTTTTCTGTCTATCCGCTTTCTCTTTCTGTCTGTCTCTTTCTGTCTGTCTCTTTCTATCTGTCCGTTTCTCTTTCTGTCTGCTCTTTTCTGTCTGTCCGCTTTCTCTTTCTCTCTGTCCGCTTTCTTTTTCTCTCTGTCCGCTTTCTCTTTCTGTTTGTCCGCTTTCTCTTTCTCTCTGTCCGCTTTCTTTTTCTCTCTGTCCGCTTTCTCTTTCTGTCTGTCCGCTTTCTCTTTCTTCTGTCCGCTTTCTCTTTCTGTCTGTCCGCTTTCTCTTTCTTCTGTCCGCTTTCTCTTTCTTCTGTCCGCTTTCTCTTTCTGTTGTCCGCTTTTCTCTTTCTGTCCTGTCCCTTTTCTTTCTGTCTGTCCGCTTTCTCTTTTTTTCTTTCTCTCTGTCCGCTTTCTCTTTCTGTCTGTCCGCTTTCTCTTTCTTCTGTCCGCTTTCTTTTCTCTCTGTCCGCTTTCTCTTTTTCGTCGCTTTCTGCTTTCTCTTGTCCCGCTTTCTCTTTCTCTCTGTTCCCTTTCTTTTCTCTCTGTCCGCTTTCTCTTTCTGTCTGTCCGCTTTTTCTTCTGTCCTTTTCTTTCTTCTGTCCCTTCTTTCTCTGTCGCTTCTTTTCTCTCTGTCCGCTTCTCTTCTTCCGCTTTCTCTTTCTCTCTGTCCCTTTTTTTCTCTGTCCTCTTTCTTTCTCTCTGTCCCTTCTTTCTTTCTTCTCTTTCTCTCTGTCTCTTTCTCTGCCTTTCCTCTTTTCTTTTTCTTCTTTCTTTCTCTGTCCGCTTTCTCTTTCTCTCTGTCGCTTTCCTCTTTCTCTCTGTCCCTTTCCTCTTTCTCTCTGTCCTTCTTTCTCTCTGTCCTTTCTCTTTCTCTCTGTCCCTTTCTCTTTTCTCTGTCCTTTTTTTCTTCGTCCTCTTTTCTTCCTTCTTTTCTCTCTGTCCTCTTTCTCTTCTCCTGTCCTTTCTCTTTCTCTCTGTCCTCTTTCTCTCTGTCCTCTTTCTTCTGTCCCTTTTCTTCTCTGTCCTCTTTTCCCGTCTCTTTCTCTTTTCTCTCTGTCCTTTTCTCTCTGTCCTCTTTTCTCTCTGTCCCTCTTTTCTCTCTGTCCTCTTTCTCTCTGTCCTCTTTCTCTCTTCTCTCTTTTTCTCTGTCCTTTCTTTCTGTCTCTTTCCTCTGTCCTCTTTCTCTCTGTCCCTTTTTTCCCTGTTCCTCTTCTCTTTCTCTCTGTCACTCTCTTTCTCTCTGTCCTTTTCTTTCTCTGTCCTTTCTTTTCTCTCTGTCCTCTTTTCTCTCTGTCCTCTTTTCTCTGTCCTCTTTCTTCGTCCTCTTTCTCTCTGTCCTTCTCTTTTCCTTCTTTCTTCTGTGTCCTTTCTTTTCCCTTTTCTGCATTCTGTCCTTCCTTTATCTGTCCTTTTTCTTTTTCCTTCTATTTCCCGATAAACATATTCTGTCCTGCCTGTTTTTTTCTTTCGTGTCCTTTTGCTTATCTCCCTGCTAAGCATCTGTCTGTCTCTTTATCTCTGTCCACTTTTCTTTTCTCGGTGTCCTTTTTCACTGTCCACCTGTATCTTTTCTCCTTCTTCCTGCACAACCCCAGCTCTTCCTCCAGTCCTTTTCTGTCTTCCTTCTGTCCCTTTTTAGAGTTTTGTCTCCCCCTGTCTTTTGGTCTCTTTCTCTGTACTTTTCTAGGTCTCCATTCTTTCTGTCTCTTCCTCTCTGTCCTTTCATCTTCTTTCTTCTTCTTGATAAAGGGACAAGCTGTATATTTTATGTGACAAGACTTAAAGGACAAACTGTACCTTTATGTGACAAGACTTAAAGGACAAACTGTATATGTGACAAGAGTTAAAGGACAAAGTGTATCTTTTATGTGACAAGACTTAAAGGACAAACTGTATCTTTTATGTGACAAGACTTAAAGGACAAACTGTATATGTGACAAGAGTTAAAGGACAAAGTGTATGTGACAAGATTTAAAGGACAAGCTGTATCTTTATGTGACAAGACTTAAAGGACAAAGTGTATCTTTTATGTGACAAGACTTAAAGGACAAACTGTATATGTGACAAGACTTAAAGGACAAACTGTACATTTTATGTGACAAGACTTAAAGGACAAACTGTACATTTTATGTGACAAGACTTAAAGGACAAACTGTACATTTTATGTGACAAGACTTAAAGGACAAACTGTACTTTTTATGTGACAAGACTTAAAGGACAAACTGTACATTTTATGTGACAAAACTTAAAGGACAAACTGTACTTTTTATGTGACAAGACTTAAAGGACAAACTGTACATTTTATGTGACAAGACTTAAAGGACAAACTGTATATGTGACAAGACTTAAAGGACAAACTGTATATGTGACAAGACTTAAAGGACAAACTGTACATTTTATGTGACAAGACTTAAAGGACAAACTGTACTTTTTATGTGACAAGACTTAAAGGACAAACTGTACATTTTATGTGACAAAACTTAAAGGACAAACTGTACTTTTTATGTGACAAGACTTAAAGGACAAACTGTACATTTTATGTGACAAGACTTAAAGGACAAACTGTATATGTGACAAGACTTAAAGGACAAACTGTATATGTGACAAGACTTAAAGGACAAAGTGTATATGTGACAAGACTTAAAGGACAAACTGTATATGTGACAAGACTTAAAGGACAAATTGTATATGTGACAAGACTTAAAGGACAAACTGTATATGTGACAAGACTTAAAGGACAAATTGTATATGTGACAAGACTTAAAGGACAAAGTGTATATGTGACAAGACTTAAAGGACAAACTGTATATGTGACAAGACTTAAAGGACAAAGTGTATATGTGACAAGACTTAAAGGACAAAGTGTATATGTGACAAGACTTAAAGGACAAGCTGTATATGTGACAAGACTTAAAGGACAAAGTGTATATGTGACAAGACTTAAAGGACAAACTGTATAAGTGACAAGACCTAAAGGACAAAGTGTATATGTGACAAGACTTAAAGGACAAACTGTATATGTGACAAGACCTAAAGGACAAACTGTATATGTGACAAGACTTAAAGGACAAAGTGTATATGTGACAAGACCTAAAGGACAAAGTGTATATGTGACAAGACCTAAAGGACAAAGTGTATATGTGACAAGACTTAAAGGACAAAGTGTATATGTGACAAGACCTAAAGGACAAACTGTATATGTGACAAGACCTAAAGGACAAAGTGTATATGTGACAAGACTTAAAGGACAAAGTGTATCTTTATGTGACAAGACTTAAAGGACAAACTGTACTTTTTATGTGACAAGACTTAAAGGACAAACTGTATCTTTTATGTGACAAGACTTAAAGGACAAAGTGTATATGTGACATGACTTAAAGGACAAATTGTAGATGTGACAAGACTTAAAGGACAAACTGTATATGTGACAAGACTTAAAGGACAAAGTGTATCATTATGTGACAAGACTTAAAGGACAAAGTGTATATGTGACATGACTTAAAGGACAAAGTGTATATGTGACAAGACTTAAAGGACAAAGTGTATATGTGACAAGACTTAAAGGTCAAAGTGTATATTTTATGTGACAAGACTTAAAGGACAAAGTGTATCTTTATGTGACAAGACTTAAAGGACAAATTGTATATGTGACAAGACTTAAAGGACAAAGTGTATCTTTATGTGACAAGACTTAATGGACAAAGTGTATCTTTATGTGACAAGACTTAAAGGACAAAGTGTATATGTGACAAGACTTAAAGGACAAAGTGTATCTTTATGTGACAAGACTTAAAGGACAAAGTGTATCTTTATGTGACAAGACTTAAAGGACAAAGTGTATCTTTATGTGACAAGACTTAAAGGACAAAGTGTATCTTTATGTGACAAGACTTAAAGGACAAAGTATATATGTGACAAGACTTAAAGGACAAAGTGTATATGTGACATGACTTAAAGGACAAACTGTATATGTGACAAGACTTAAAGGACAAACTGTATATGTGACAAGACTTAAAGGACAAAGTGTATATGTGACAAGACTTAAAGGACAAAGTGTATATGTGACAAGACTTAAAGGTCAAAGTGTATATTTTATGTGACAAGACTTAAAGGACAAAGTGTATATGTGACAAGACTTAAAGGACAAAGTGTATCTTTATGTGACAAGACTTAAAGGACAAAGTGTATATGTGACAAGACTTAAAGGTCAAAGTGTATATTTTATGTGACAAGACTTAAAGGACAAAGTGTATATGTGACAAGACTTAAAGGACAAAGTGTATCTTTATGTGACAAGACTTAAAGGACAAAGTGTATATGTGACAAGACTTAAAGGTCAAAGTGTAATTTTATGTGACAAGACTTAAAGGACAAAGTGTATCTTTATGTGACAAGACTTAAAGGACAAAGTGTATATGTGACAAGACTTAAAGGACAAAGTGTATCTTTATGTGACAAGACTTAAAGGACAAAGTGTATCTTTATGTGACAAGACTTAAAGGATAAAGTGTATATGTGAGAAGACTTAAAGGACAAAGTGTATATTTTATGTGACAAGACTTAAAGGACAAAGTGTATCTTTATGTGACAAGACTTAAAGGACAAAGTGTATCTTTATGTGACAAGACTTAAAGGACAAAGTGTACTTTTTATGTGACAATAATAATAATAATAATAATGTTTATTTGTATAGCGCATATTCCACATAAAAACATGCTCACCAGCGCTTTACATTTCGCAAGAAAGGCAAAAGGTGATAAAAAATATTCACAATTACATACACAATAAGATAACAACAAACATTAAAGCTATACAAGTAAGAAGACACATAAGAAACCACAGAATATTAAAATTTAAACACTGACTTATGTAATGAAGAAAGATTAACAGATTTTTCATATGAATAAAGAGGCATACTGTGTTTATATATTGCTGCGTGTGTGTGCTTGCGTACGTGTGTGTGTACATGTGTGTGTGAATGCGTGTGCGTTGCTGTGCGCGTGTGTTTGTAAGAATGTGTGTGTGTGTGTGTGTGTGTGTGTGTGTGTGTGTGTGTGTGTGTGAGAGAGAGAGAGAGAGAGAGAGAGAGGGAGTGTGTGTGTGTGTGTGTGTGTGCGTGTGCTATGTTTGCATGCGTGTGTGTGTGTTTATGCATGCAATAGTTGTACATAAAATTATAATCAATATTTTGAATGAAGATAAAAACAGAAAAATTCTAATCCATATACAGGAAAAACATTACAACTTCAGTATTACAGCATTAACACCATGACAATCAAAATTCCTCACAAATTATGAACTATTCGCATATCTTACATCACAATTTACATACAAACAAAGATTTGAAAAAGTTTCTTAAAGTATTTCAGTCTCTTTCCCACTCAATTTCTCCCCTATCCCTTCCTCAGCTGTACACATACAGTGATACACACACATGCTCACTCAAGCACCACACACACACACACACACACACACACACACACACACACACACACACACACACACACACACACACACACACACACATACACACATGCACGCACACACACACCTTGCTCTATAGGCCCTTATACAAAATACTGTTATACAGGCAGGAGAGATTAGTCTGATGACAGACTTGCAAACTAAGGCTCTTCAGGTTAGATGAGTTTGAAAGAGGTGGGTTTTCAGGTGCCGTTTGAAGGTTGAGAAACACTTAGTTTTTCTGAGAGACAGTGGTAGAGAGTTCCATACATTTGGGCCAAAGACAGAGAAAGATTTTTTACCAAAGGTGTCTAGAGAGAAGCGAGGAACAGTCAACAGTGAGGTGTCAGAAGAGCGGAGCGTTCGAGAAGGTTTGTAACCCTGCAGGAGGTTGGCAAGATAGGGTGGCATGTTCTCGTGATAGATACACTGAAAGCAGAGACAGGCAACTTTATATTGAATCCTAGCCTTTACCGGGAGCCAATGAAGTGTTCTAAGCAGAGATTTTGCACTCTCACGCCTGGGCTTGTGGAGAACAAGGCGAGCCGCGTGGTTCTGTATGCGCTGAAGTTTAGATAGTTGATTGTCATGGAAACCTGCGAATAGAGAGTTACAATAGTCCAGTCTAGATAGTATGAAAGAGACAGCAAGCTTGTTGGTAGCATCAGTGGAAAGGAAGGAGCGAATCTTACCAATTCTGCGTAGCTGATAGTACAGAGTACGGCACAACTGTTTGACATGGGCTTCCATAGACAGTGTTTCATCCAGATAGAAGCCAAGGTTTCTAACAGTTTGTGAGAAAGATACATCACAACCAGAGATAGACATGGGGGCATGAGTAACCTGATTGACCTTTGACTTAGTACCAGTAACAATTGGAGTGACAATCCCTACCACAATGTGTGTGTGTGGCTGTACAGTGCTATGTGGGAGTGACAATCCCTACCACAATGTGTGTGTGTGTGGCTGTACAGTGTTATGTGGGAGTGACAATCCCTACCACAATATGTCTGTGTATGGCTGTACAGTGTTATGTGAGAGTGACAATCCCTACCACAATGTGTGTGTGTGTGTGTGTGGCTGTACAGTGTTATGTGGGAGTGACAATCCCTACCACAATGTGTGTGGCTGTACAGTGTTATGTGGGAGAGACAATCCCTACCACAATGTGTGTGTGTGTGTGTGTGTGGCTGTACAGTGCTATGTTGGAGTGACAATCCCTACCACAATGTGTGTGTGTGGCTGTACAGTGCTATGTGGGAGTGACAATCCTACCACAATGTGTGTGTGTGTGTGGCTGTACAGTGCTATGTGGGAGTGACAATCCCTACCACAATGTGTGTGTGTGTGGCTGTACAATGTTATGTGGGAGTGACAATCCCTACCACAATGTGTGTGTGTGTGTGGCTGTACAGTGCTATGTGGGAGTGACAATCCCTACCACAATGTGTGTGTGTGTGGCTGTACAGTGCTATGTGGGAGTGACAATCCCTACCACAATATGTCTGTGTATGGCTGTACAGTGTTATGTGGGAGTGACAATCCCTACCACAATGTGTGTGTGTGTTACTGTACAGTGCTATGTGGGAGTGACAATCCCTACCACAATGTGTGTGTGTGGCTGTACAGTGTTATGTGGGAGTGACAATCCCTACCACAATGTGTGTGTGTGACTCTACAGTGTTATGTGGGAGTGACAATCCCTACCACAATGTGTGTGTGTGTGACTGTACAGTGTTATGTGGGAGTGACAATCCCTACCACAATGTGTGTGTGTGTGGCTGTACAGTGTTATGTGGGAGTGACAATCCCTACCATAATGTGTGTGTGTGTGGCTGTACAGTGTTATGTGGGAGTGACAATCCCTACCACAATGTGTGTGTGACTGTACAGTGTTATGTGGGAGTGACAATCCCTACCACAATGTGTGTGTGTGGCTGTACAGTGTTATGTTGGAGTGACAATTCCTACCGCAATTTGTGTGTGGCTGTACAGTGTTATGTGGGAGTGACAATCCCTACCACAATGTGTGTGTGTGTGTGTGGCTGTACAGTGTTATGTGGGAGTGACAATCCCTACCACAATGTGTGTGTGTGTGTGTGTGACTGTACAGTGTTATGTGGGAGTGACAATCCCTACCACAATGTGTGTGTGTGTGGCTGTACAGTGTTATGTGGGAGTGACAATCCCTACCACAATGTGTGTGTGTGTGTGGCTATACAGTGTTATGTGGGAGTGACAATCCCTACCACAATGTGTGTGTGTGTGGCTGTACAGTGTTATGTGGGAGTGACAATCCCTACCACAATGTGTGTGTGTGTGGCTGTACAGTGTTATGTGGGAGTGACAATCCTTACCACAATGTGTGTGACTGTACAGTGTTATGTGGGAATGACAATCCCTACCACAATGGTTGAGTTTGTGAGTGTACAGTGTTATGTGGGAGTGACAATCCCTACCACAATATGTGTGTGTGTGTGTGTGTGTGTGTGTGTGTGTGTGTGTGTGTGTGTGTGTGTGTGTGTGTTTGTGTGTGTGTGTTGTGTGTGTGTGTGTGTGTGTGGCTGTACAGTGCTATGTGGTTGTGACAATCCGTACCACAGTGTTCCATGTATCGTGTGGTCACCACGGGTTACTTTTCTTGACGATGACCATCACCGAAACACGAGTCACAGATCGGCCAGTTCTCTACACACATTTCCAGTAGATTCAATACTGACGTAGTTAATGCACAGGGTTAGGGGGGGGGGGGGGGACAGCGAAAAACCGGCGTTGGAATCACCGATTGGACAGGTATTTTCTCCCACCCCGTCCCCCATACCACTAGTCCTTAAGGAGTGGTCTTGGTGCTAGACTTTAAGATGACTCCACCGACAAGGTCCCGTGTGCAGAACCAGCTTACTATCCAACGCTCAAGATCCTAACGCGCTTAGCGCACGTTTTACATTCTATTACCGCCAAAAAAACAAAAAACAAAAAACAAAAACAAAAAAAGAAAAACAAAAATGTTTGGCCAAAGTCTGTCGAATAATCCACGGTCAAAAAGTCTACAACACAGGCACACCGAAAAACGGCCAAGAAAAAAATCCAAACCAAATCCATGTGTTCTTCTGGAGAGCAATCCACATTTCAGACTGGGGGGAAAATCAGCTCCAAACCCGGGTCATCAGAACAACAGTGTCCATCCCCCCTCCTCCATGTGACGTGTGCTGTCCATGTGACGTGTGCTCTCCATGTGACGTGTGCTCTCCATGTGACGTTTGCTGTCCATGTGATGTGTGCTCTCCATGTGACGTGTGCTGTCCATGTGACGTGTGCTGTCCATGTGACGTGTGCTCTCCATGTGACGTGTGCTCTCCATGTGACGTGTGCTGTCCATGTGACGTGTGCTGTCCATGTGACGTGTGCTCTCCATGTGACGTGTGCTGTCCATGTGATGTGTGCTGTCCATGTGATGTGTGCTGTCCATGTGACGTGTGCTGTCCATGTGATGTGTGCTGTCCATGTGATGTGTGGTATCCATGTGACGTGTGCTGTCCATGTGATGTGTGCTGTCCATGTGATGTGTGCTGTCCATGTGACGTGTGCTGTCCATGTGATGTGTGCTGTCCATGTGACGTGTGCTGTCCATGTGACGTGTGCTGTCCATGTGATGTGTGCTGTCCATGTGATGTGTGCTGTCCATGTGACGTGTGCTTTCCATGTGATGTGTGCTGTCCATGTGACGTGTGCTGTCCATGTGACGTGTGCTGTCCATGTGATGTGTGCTGTCCATGTGATGTGTGCTGTCCATGTGACGTGTGCTGTCCATGTGATGTGTGCTGTCCATGTGACGTGTGCTGTCCATGTGATGTGTGCTGTCCATGTGACGTGTGCTGTCCATGTGATGTGTGCTGTCCATGTGATGTGTGCTGTCCATGTGATATGTGCTGTCCATGTGATGTGTGCTGTCCATGTGACGTGTGCTGTCCATGTGACGTGTGCTGTCCATGTGATGTGTGCTGTCCATGTGATGTGTGCTGTCCATGTGATGTGTGCTGTCCATGTGACGTGTGCTGTCCATGTGACGTGTGCTGTCCATGTGACGTGTGCTGTCCATGTGATGTGTGCTGTCCATGTGATGTGTGCTGTCAATGTGACGTGTGCTGTCCATGTGATGTGTGCTGTCCATGTGATGTGTGCTCTCCATGTGACGTGTGCTGTCCATGTGACGTGTGCTGTCCATGTGACGTGTGCTCTCCATGTGACGTGTGCTGTCCATGTGATGTGTGCTCTCCATGTGACGTGTGCTGTCCATGTGACGTGTGCTGTCCATGTGACGTGTGCTCTCCATGTGACGTGTGCTGTCCATGTGATGTGTGCTCTCCATGTGACGTGTGCTGTCCATGTGACGTGTGCTGTCCATGTGACGTGTGCTCTCCATGTGACGTGTGCTGTCCATGTGATGTGTGCTGTCCATGTGATGTGTGCTGTCCATGTGACGTGTGCTGTCCATGTGATGTGTGCTGTCCATGTGATGTGTGGTATCCATGTGACGTGTGCTGTCCATGTGATGTGTGCTGTCCATGTGATGTGTGCTGTCCATGTGACGTGTGCTGTCCATGTGATGTGTGCTGTCCATGTGACGTGTGCTGTCCATGTGACGTGTGCTGTCCATGTGATGTGTGCTGTCCATGTGATGTGTGCTGTCCATGTGACGTGTGCTTTCCATGTGATGTGTGCTGTCCATGTGACGTGTGCTGTCCATGTGACGTGTGCTGTCCATGTGATGTGTGCTGTCCATGTGATGTGTGCTGTCCATGTGACGTGTGCTGTCCATGTGATGTGTGCTGTCCATGTGACGTGTGCTGTCCATGTGATGTGTGCTGTCCATGTGACGTGTGCTGTCCATGTGATGTGTGCTGTCCATGTGATGTGTGCTGTCCATGTGATATGTGCTGTCCATGTGATGTGTGCTGTCCATGTGACGTGTGCTGTCCATGTGACGTGTGCTGTCCATGTGATGTGTGCTGTCCATGTGATGTGTGCTGTCCATGTGATGTGTGCTGTCCATGTGACGTGTGCTGTCCATGTGACGTGTGCTGTCCATGTGACGTGTGCTGTCCATGTGATGTGTGCTGTCCATGTGATGTGTGCTGTCAATGTGACGTGTGCTGTCCATGTGATGTGTGCTGTCCATGTGACGTGTGCTGTCCATGTGACGTGTGCTGTCCATGTGATGTGTGCTGTCCATGTGACGTGTGCTGTCCATGTGACGTGTGCTGTCCATGTGACGTGTGCTGTCCATGTGACGTGTTCTGTCCATGTGACGTGTGCTCTCCATGTGACGTGTGCTCTCCATGTGACGTGTGCTGTCCATGTGATGTGTGCTGTCCAGGTGACGTGTGCTGTCCATGTGATGTGTGCTGTCCATGTGACGTGTGCTGTCCATGTGACGTGTGCTGTCCATGTGATGTGTGCTGTCCATGTGATGTGTGCTGTCCATGTGACGTGTGCTGTCCATGTGACGTGTGCTCTCCATGTGATGTGTGCTCTCCATGTGACGTGTGCTCTCCATGTGACGTGTGCTCTCCATGTGATGTGTGCTGTCCATGTGACGTGTGCTCTCCGTGTGTCGTGTGCTCTCCATGTGACGTGTGCTGTCCATGTGATGTGTGCTCTCCATGTGACGTGTCTCCGTGTGACGTGTGCTGTCCATGTGACGTGTGCTCTCCATGTGACGTGTGCTCTCCATGTGATGTGTGCTCTCCATGTGACGTGTGCTCTCCGTGTGACGTGTGCTCTCCATGTGACGTGTCTCCATGTGACGTGTGCTGTCCATGTGATGTGTGCTGTCCATGTGACGTGTGCTGTCCATGTGACGTGTGCTGTCCATGTGATGTGTGCTGTCCATGTGATGTGTGCTGTCCATGTGATGTGTGCTGTCCATGTGACGTGTGCTGTCCATGTGACGTGTGCTGTCCATGTGACGTGTGCTGTCCATGTGATGTGTGCTGTCCATGTGATGTTGCTGTCAATGTGAGTGTGCTGTCCATGGTGAGTTGCTGTCCATGTGACGTGTGCTGTCCATGTGACGTGTGCTGTCCATGTGATGTGTGCTGTCCATGTGAGTGTGCTGTCCATGTGACGTGTGTGTCTCGGCTGTCATGTGGTGTGCTTCCATACTGTGCTTGTGAGTTGCGTCAGTTGTGTGCATGTGATTGCTTCCATGTATGTGTCAGTGTGCTAGTGGTGTGTCATGTGAGTGTGCTCCTGGTGTCTTCATGTGATGTTGTTCCAGTGACGGTGCTGCATGTGATGTTGTGTCATTGATGTGTGTGTAGTGTGTGTCCATGTGATGTGTGCTTCCATGTGAGTGGCTGTCATGTGAGTGTGCTGTCCATGTGAGTGTGCTGTCCATGTGACGTGTGCTGTCCATGTGAGTGTGCTGTCATGATGCGTCCATGTGAGTGTGCTCTGTGAGTGGCTTCCATGTGATTGCTTCCATGTGAGTGTGCTGTCCATGTGAGTGTCTTCCATGGAGTGTGCTGTCATGTGAGTGTGCTTCCATGTGACGTGTGCTGCCATGTGATTGTGCTTCCATGTGACGGTGCTGTCCATGTAGTGTGCTTCCATGTGAGTGTGCTGTCATGTAGTGTGCTTCCATGTGACTGTGCTGTCCATGTGATGTGTGCTGTCATTGACGTGTGTGTCCATGTGAGTGTGCTTCCATGTGAGTGTGCTCTCCATGTGAGTTGCTTCCATGTGACGTGTGCTTCCATGTGACGGTGTTCCATGTGAGTGTGCTGCCATGTGAGTGTGCTTCCATGTGAGTGTGCTGTCATGTGAGTGTGCTTCCATGTGGTTGCTGTCCATGTGAGTGTGCTTCCATGTGAGTGTGCTGTCCATGTGATGTGTGGTTCCATGTGACGTGTGCTGTCCATGTGAGTGTGCTTCCATGTGATTGTGCTGTCCATGTGACGTGTGCTGTCCATGTGATGTGTGCTTCCATGTGAGTGGCTTCCATGTGATGTGTGCTGTCCATGTGATGTCTTCCATGTGATGTGTGTGTCATGTGAGTGTGCTGTCCATGTACGTGTGCTGTCCATGTGATGTTGTGTCCATGTGAGTTGCTGTCCATGTGACGTGTGCTGTCCATGTGATGTGTGCTGTCCATGTGACGTGGCTGTCCATGTGATGTGTGCTTCCATGTGAGTGTGCTGTCCATGTAGTGTGCTGTCCATGTGATGTGTGGTCCATGTAGTGTGCTGTCCATGTGAGTGTGCGTCCATGTGAGTGTGCTGTCATGTGATGTGTGTGTCATGTGAGTGTGCGTCCATGTATGTGTGCTGTCCATGTGAGTGTGTGTCCATGTGGTATGTGTGTGTCAGTGAGTGTGCTGTCCATTGATTGGTGTCAGTGGTGCTCATGTGACGTGTGCTGTCCATGTGATGTGTGCTGTCATGTGACGTTGTGTCCTGAGTGTGCTTCCATGGAGTGTGCTTCCATGTGACGTTGCTTCCATGTGACGTTGTGTGATTGCTCTTGATGTTTCATGTGACGTGTGCTGTCCAGTGAGTGTGCTTCATGTGAGTGGCGTCATGGAGTGTGCTGTCCAGGTGTCCTGTGGTGTGCTCCATGGATTGCTTCCTGTAGTGTGCTGTGTGAGGTGCTCCATGGGTGTGCTTCCATGTGGCTTCCATGTGAGTTGCTCAGTGAGTGTGCTTCCATGTACGTGTGCCTCCATGTGAGTTGCTTCCAGTGATTG
>JAPXFY010000023.1:68675731-68688231 GCA_030674185.1 Monoplex corrugatus
TCTTCCATCTGGGAGTGCTAATTTTGCCCCAATGAACAAATCAACGTGAGTTTAACTGCTGCTGAATTTGCTGTCTTCATCGGCTGCCCCCTTCACTAAATCAAACCAGCTCCAATCCACGTTTATTCAGGAACCAGAACAACACACGACCATAGAATCACAGCATGTATTTCATACAACCACACAATACAGGTGCACATTTTCGGCCAACTTGCCTTTGTCAAGCATAAACGTAAGATCACGAACGAACAAACACCAAATACAAAAATTAGGAGAAAAAGACTAAAACTTCACTGCTGCTTCGTACCCCACAGACAGAGAAAGAGCTGGGTGGTCAATATCACAGACTGGACCAACCTCAGTATGTCTGAACTGTTTGTTGCTGTACCCCACAGACACAGGAAGAGCTGGGTGGTCAATGTCACAGACTGGACCAACCTCAGTATGTCTGAACTGTTTGTTGCTGTACCCCACAGACACAGGAAGAGCTGGGTGGTCAATATCACAGACTGGACCAACCTCAGTATGTCTGTACTGTTTGTTGCTGTACCCCACAGACACAGGAAGAGCTGGGTGGTCAATATCACAGACTGGACCAACCTCAGTATGTCTGTACTGTTTGTTGCTGTACCCCACAGACACAGCCACAGACAGAGAAGAGCTGGGTGGTCAATATCACAGACTGGACCAACCTCAGTATGTCTGAACTGTTTGTTGCTGTACCCCACAGACAGAGATGGAGGATCCTGTATGCTGCTGTGTCCGTCAGTTCCCTCCCCACCACAATATACAAACGACTACAGTGAGTATGGGAGTGACGATGATGACGATGTGTTTGGAAAATTATCAATAATCAGCATGCAATGAATCAGTGTAAATCAGGTAAAATAACACTAACACAGCAGCAACCACAACAAAAGCCATGTCAACCACAACAACAATATCAAAACCATCATCAGCACAACCGCACTAGCAACAACATCACCAACATCAAACAACAGCCATCACAAACACAACAACAATCACAACAATAACAACAGCAACAATCAAAATGACAACAACAACAGCAACAACAACAATCATCACTATAACAATAACAACAACAATAATCATCACTACAACAATAACAACAACAACAATCATCGCAACAATAACAACAACAACAATCATCACTACAACAATAACAACAACAGTCATCACTACAACAATAACAACAACAACAACATCACTACAACATACAACATATCACAACATAACAACAACATCACACTACAACAATAAAACAACAAGTCATCACAAAATAACACAACAACAATATCACTACAACAATAACAACAACACGTCATCACTACAACAATACAACAACAACAACATCACTACAACAATAACAACAAATCATCACTACAACAATAACAACAACAACATCATACAACAAACAATCATCACACAACAACAACAGTCATCAACAACAACAATCAACTACAACAACAAATCATCACTACAACAATAACAACAACAACAATCATCACTACAACAATAACAACAACAACAATCACTACAACATAATAACACAATCATCACTACAACAAACAACAACAGTCATCACTACAACAACAACAACAATCATCACTACAACAACAACAATCATCACTACAACAATAACAACAACAACAATCATCACTACAACAATAACATCAACAACAATCATCACTACAACAATAACATAAACAACAATCATCACTACAACAACAACAACTACAGTCAACAACAACTAACAACAACAACAATCATCACTACAACAATAACATCAACAACAACATCACAACAATAACATACAACAATCATCATACAACAATAACATCAACAACAATCACACTACAACATAACAACAACAACAATCATCACTACAACAACAACAATCATCACTACAACAATAACACAACAACAATCATCACTACACAATAACACACAACAACATCATACAACATAACACAACAACAATCATCACTACAACAAACAACACAAATCATCACTACAACAATAACATCAACAACAATCATCACTACAACAACAACAACAACAACAGTCATCACTACAACAATAACAACAACAACATCATCACTCAACAAAACAACAAACACATCACACAACAACAACAAAACATCTCACACAACAAACAACAACAACATCATCACACAACAAAAACAACAATCTCACTACAACATAACAACACACATCATCACTAAACAATAACAACACAACATCATCATACAACAAACAACAACAACAGTCATCACTAACATAACAACAACAACATCACCAAACAACAATAACAACAACATAAAACACAACAACAAAAAACAACAACACTCACTACAATAACAACAACAAACATCACTACAACAATACAACAACATCACAAAAATAACAAACAACATCATACTACAACAAAACAACAACAACAGCATCATACAACAATAAACAACAACAGTCATCACTACAACATAACAACAACAAATCATCACAAAAACAACACAACAACATACACAACAACAACAACAAAACAGCACACTACAAAATAACACAACAATACACTACAACAAAACAACAACACATCATCAACAACAAACAACAACAACAACACAACAAAAAAAAAACAAACAAACAACAACAAAACAACAACAATACACTACAACAATAACAACACACAGCATCATACAACAAACAACACACAAACACAACAAATCCTACAAAAAAACACAACTCACAACAAAAAACAACAAACTCACTCAACAAAACACAACAACAACACTACAACAACAACATAAACAAAACAACACACACTACAACAAACACAACAAAACAATCAATACAAAACAACAACACATCACTACAACAATAAACAACATCATATACAAAAACAACAACAACACCTAAAACAAAACACAAAACATCACAAAAAAAAAAAAATTATCACAAAAAAACAACACACAACACAACAAAACACAAAAAACAAAACAAAACAAACACCCAAAACAAAACAAACACACAAAATAAAAAAACAAAACAAACACAACAAAAAACAACAATCACACAACAAAACACAACACATCACACAACACACACAAAAAAAACACACACAACAAAACAAAATCACAAAAAAAAAACAAAAACAACAATAAAAACAATAAAAAAAAAAACACTACAAAAAAAAATATACACAACAAAACAACAAACAACAAAACAACAAAAACAACAACACAAACACAAAAAAAACATACAAAAAACAAACACAAAACAACAGTCATCACTACAATAACAAAAACAACAACAGTCATCACTACAACAACAACAGTCATCACTACAATAACAACAACAACAACAGTCATCACTACAATAACAACAACAACAATCATCACTACAACAATAACAACAACAGTCATCACTACAATAACAACAACAGTCATCACTACAACATTAACAACAACAATCATCACTACAACAATAACAACAACAAACATCACTACAACAATAACAACAACAAGAACAACAGTCATCACTACAACTATAACAACAACATTAATCATCACTACAACAATAACAACAACAACAGTCATCGAAACAACAATAACAACAACAGTCATCACTACAACAATAACAACAACAACAACAATCATCACTACAACAATAATAACAACAGTCATCACTACAACTATAACATCAACAACAATCATCACTACAACAATAACAACAACAGTCATCACTACAACAATAACAACAACAACAACAGTCATCACTACAACAACAACAACAACAGTCATCACTACAACAACAACAACAACAGTCATCACTACAACAACAACAACAACCATCATCAATACAGCAATAACAACAACAACAACAGTCATCACTACAACAACAACAACAAACACAACAAAACCATCATAATCACTACAACAACAACAACAACAATAACAAACACACAAAATATCATAATCACTACAACAACAACAACAAACACAACAAACACAACAAAATCATCATAATCACAACAACAACAACAACAACAACAAACACAACAAAACCATCATAATCACTACAACAATAACAACAAACACAAAAAACCCATCATAATCACTACAACAAAAACAACAAACACAACATAATAATAATATAATAATAATTACAATATTTATATAGCGCAAAATCTTGATAAAATCAAATCTAAGCGCTGAAGCAGACACACACGCAGGCACGCACGCTCGCACACACACGCACGCACACATACACACACACACACACACACACACACACACACACACACACACACACACACACACACACACATACACACACACACACACGCATGGCTATAAATGGGGAGAAAGAATAAAAGCAATAAAAGCAAGAATAAAAGCAATGGAAAATTATAGAGAGCATAGCATACAATTATATATTATAACCATGTGATTCCCTCCGAGCGGAGACAGGCTGCAGAGGGGAGGGTTGAGTGAGGTTAGGATTTTATGCAGGAGAGAAAAGGTGAGTTTTGAGAGCGGACTTGAAGGAGACAAAAGTAGGTTGCTGACGGACTGAGAGAGGAAGTTTGTTCCAGGAGAGTGGACCAGAAACAGAGAAGGCTCGTGGACCATAGGTATTGAGCTTAGTGCGTGGAAAGCGAAGAGTCAGAGGATCAGAGGCAGAGCGGAGGGTACGTGAGGGAACATAGATCTCAAGTAGGCTTGACAGGTAATCGGGGGCTGCGTTATTGAGGCTTTTGTAGCACATGGTGTCTAGTTTGTACTGTATGCGCTTTGATACAGGGAGCCAGTGAAGTTGTGCCAGGAGAGGAGATATGTGGTCAGCTTTTTTCTTTTTGAGTACAAGGCGTGCAGCATTGTTTTGAATGCGCTGTAGGATGTGAATGGTGGAGGCAGGAAGACCAGACAGGAGTGAATTGCAATAGTCAATGCGAGACATTATGAAGGAGAGAACGAGTTTTGCAGTTGTTTCGACAGAGAAATACTTCCTGATCAGCTTTATACGATGGAAATGATAGTAGCAGGATCTGGCAGTTTGAGAAACAAAGTTGTTCATGGAGAGGGTAGAAACACAACAAACACAACAAAACCATCATAATCACTACAACAACAACAACAACAACAAACACAACAAAACCAACATAATCACTACAACAACAACAACAACAACACAACAAAACCATCATAATCACTACAACAACAACAACAACAACAAACACAACAAAACCATCATAATCATATCACAACAACAACAACAACAACAATAACAAAGACAACAAACCATCATAATCACACAACAACAACAACAACAACAACAACAACACAACAAAACCATAAAATCACTACAACAACAACAACAACACAAACACAACAAAATCCATCAAAACACAAACAACAACAACAACAACAAACAAAACATACACTAACACACAACACAAACACAACAAAACATCATAATCACTACAACAACCAAAACAACAACACAACAAAACCATCATAATCACTACAACAACACAAACACAAAACAACAAAACACAATCACCAAACAAAACCCACCAATACACACAAAACCTAATCACTACAACAACAACAACAACAACAACAAACACAACACATAAATCACTACAACAACACAACAACAACACAACAAAACCACTATCACACAACAACAACAACACAAAACACATACACAACAACAACACACACAACACAACAAAACCATCATAATCACTACAACAACAACAACAACACACAAAAAAACACCAACCAACAACAAACCAACAACATCACACAAACAACAACAAAACACAACACAAACAAACAACAACACAACACAACACAACAAAACACACAACAAAAACAACATAACAAAACAAACATCCACTACAAAAAAAACAAAACAAACAACAACAAAACACAAAACACATCAAACAAAACAACAATATAAAACAACAACAAACAACAAAAACCAACACAACAACAAACACAAAAACACACAAAAAAAACAACAAAAAAAAAACAAAACAAAAACAAAAAAACACACAAAACAAAAACCAAAAAAACAACAAAACAAAACAAAAAAACAACAAAACAAAAAACAAACACACAAACAAAAAAAAAAACAAAAAAACAAAACCAAACAACAAAACAACAAACAAACAAAAAAACAAAAAACAAACAACAAAACAACACAAAAAATACAAACAAAAACAAAAACAATCACACAAACAAAAACACAAAAACCACATCAAAACAAAAAAAAAACACACACCACAAAACCACAACTCACCACACAAAAAAAAAAAACCCAAAAAAAAAAACACAAACACACCACAACAAAACAAAAAAAACAAACAAAAACAACACAAAACACAAAAAAACAACAACAAAAACAACAACAACAAAAAAAAAAAATCACAAAACACAACAACAAAAAACAAAAAACAAAAAACACAACAAAAAAACAAAAAAACACAACACAAAAAAACAAAACAAAAAACAAACATCAAAACAACCAAAAAAAAAAAAACAAAAAAAAAAAAAAACAAACACACAAAACAAACAACACAAAAACAAACAAAAAAACACAACAACAAAACAAAAAAACACAAACAACAAAACAACCAACAACACAAACAAACAAAAACAAACAACAACAAAACAACAACAACAAACAAAAAACCACACAAAACAACAACAACAACAAAACAAAAACAAAAACACAAAACAAAACACACAAACACCAACAAAACAAACACAAAACAAAAACAAACACCAAAACAAAACAAAACAACAAACACAACACAAAAACAACACAAAACACACAACAAAACAACACAACAACAACAACCACCCAAACAAAAAACAACAACAACAACACAAAAACAAACACACAAAACACAACAAACACAAAACAACAAAAAACCAAAACACAAAAAAAAAAAACAAACAAACCAAAAACAAAAAAAAAAAAAAAAAACAAAAAAAAAAAAAAACAAATCAAAAAAACAAAAAAAAACAAAAAAAAAAAAAAAAAAAAAAAAAAAAACAAACAAACAACAAAAAAACACAACAAACAAAACACAACAAACTACACAAAACACAAACAAAAAACAAACAAACAAAAAACAAACAACAACAACAACAACAACACAAACAAAAAACAAAAACACAAACCAACAAAAAACAAACACACAAAAACACAAAAAACAACAAAACAAAAAACAAAAACACACAACAAAACACACAAACTACAAACTAAACAAACCACAAACACAAACAAATACAAAAACAAACAACAAAAACAAAACAAAACAAACCAAACACAAACAAAAAAAAACAAAAAAACAAACAACCAACATACAACACAAAACAACAACACAAAACAAAACAAAAAACCAAAACAAAAAAAAAACAAACACACAAACAAACAAAACAACAACACAAAAACAAAAAACAAACAACAAAAACAAAACAAACACAACACAAAAAAACACAAAAAAACAAAAACAAACAAAAAACAAAAAAACAAAACAAAACAAAACAAAAAACACAAAACAACCAACAAACACAAAACAAAAAACAACACAAACAACAAACAAAAAAACAAAATAAACACAAAACAAACAACACAACAAAAAACAAACAACAAAACAAACACAAAAAAACAACACACAAAACAAAACACACCAAACACCAAAACAAACAAACCACAAAATAAACAAAAAAACAAACAAACACAAAAAACAAAACACAAAAACACAACAAAAACACAACAACAACAAAAAACAAAAACAACAAAACACAACCAAAAAAACAAATAAACAAAAAAATAACACAATAAACAACAACAACAAACACAAAAACACAAAACAAACAACAAAACAAACAAAAAAAACACAAACAAACAAACAAAAACAAAAACCAACAAACACAAACACAAAAAAAACAACAAAACAACAAAAAAAAAACAACACACAAACAAAAAACAACACAACAAAAAACACAAAAAAAAACAACAAAACAAAACAAAAAAACAACAAACACCAACAAAACCAAAAACAACAAAACAAAAACAACAAAACAAACAAAAAAACAACAAACAACAACAACAACAAAACACACAATACAACACAACAACAACAACAAAAACACAAAAAACCACAAAACACAAACAAAACAACAAAAAAACAAAACAAAAACAAAAAAAACACAAAAAACACACAACAAAAACAAAAAATCAACAACAACAACAAAAACAAAAAAAAAAAAAAAACAAACCACAAAAAAACACAAACAAAAACAAAAAACAAAAACAACAAAAAACAAAAAAACAAAACAACAAAAACAAAAACAAAAATATAACACAAACAACAAAACAAAAAAAAAACAACAAAAACAAAAAAACAAACAAAATACATAACAACAAAAAAAAAACAAAAAAAAAACAAACAAAAACAACAAAACAACACAAAAAACAAAACACACAACAACACAACAAACAAAAAACCATAAATAACAAAAACAAAACAAACCAAAAACACAAAAAAAAAAAAAAAAAAACAACACAAAAAAAAAAAAAAACAAAAAAACACAAAAACAAAAAAAAAACAAAAAAACAAAAAAACACAAACAACAAAACAACAAAAAACAAACAAAATACTAACAACAAACAAAAAAAAAAACAAAACCATCAAAACAAAACAAAAAAAACAAACAAACAAAATAAAAAACAAAAACAAAAAAAACAAAAAAAAAAAAAAAAACACAAAAACAAAAAACAAAAAACAAAAAAACAAACAAACAAACAAACAAAAAAAAAACAAAAACAAAACAAAACAAAAAAAAAAAAAAAAACAAAACAAAAAACAAAAAAAAAAACAAAAAACAAAACACAACAAAAAAAAAAAAAAAAAAAAAAAAAAAAAAAAAAAAACAAAACAAAAAAAAAAAAAACAAAAAAAACAAAAAAAAAAACAAAAAAAAAAAAAAACAAAAAAAAAAACAAACAAAACAAAAAAACAAAAACAAAAAAAAACAACAAAAAAAAACAAAAAAAACAAAAAAAACAAAAAAACAAAAAACAAATACAAAAAAACAAAACAAAAAAAAACAAAACAACAAACAAAAACACAAACAAAAACAAAAAACAAAAAAAAAAAAACAAAACAAACAAACAACAAAAAACAAAAACACAAAAAACACAAAAAACAAAAAACAAAAAACAAAAAAACAAAAACAACAAAAAACAAAAAAAAAAAACAAACAAACAAAACACAAACAAAAAACAAACAACAACACAAAAAAAACACTAACAAAAACAAAAAACAAACAAAACAAATACAAACAAAACAACAAACAAAACAAAAACAACAAAACAAAACAAAACAAAAACAAAAAACTCAAAAACAAAACAAAAAAAAACAAAAACACAAAAACAAAAAACAACAACAAAAAACAACAAACACAAAAACAACAACACAACAAAAACAACACCAACAACAACACACAACACACAATACAACAAAACAACAAACCAAACCAAACACAAAACACAACAATAAATAAAAACACAACAAAAACAACATAAACAACAACCAACAAAACAAAACAAAACAAACCACTAATACACAACAAAACAACACAAACACCAAAACCCCACAACAAAACAACATAAACCAAACCACCACAACAACCATCATAACAACATAAACAAAAACAACAACGACAACAAACCAAACATACCAAAAACAACAACAAATCCCCTAACAGAACAAACTAAGATTACCTCAATACACACACATTTCAGCATTGATTTGTATACACACACACACACACACACACACACACACACACATTTCAGCATTGATTTGTATACACACACACACGCACACACGCACACACACCACACACACACACACACATTTCAGCATTGATTTGTATACACACACACGCACACTCACACAGCTTGTTTTACCTCCCTTGAGCACCTCACACAGTGAACAGAACAAAGCGATTATCCCCCCTTGTGAGTGGTGCTGGCCCCCCGTAGCGAGACGATTCAGTTCCATCTGGGTCCAGCCTCCCCCCCGGCCAGTGGGGCTTGTTTAATGGATCACCATTTAGCCCCCATACCCCCCCCCCCCCACTCTGTCGCTTCAGTGCAGCTGCCGTGGAGTGTTTGCTTTGCAAAAGCAACAACGGGACTGCGGTGTTCCGGCGGAAGACTATCGGCCACTTTTGGTGAAGCGGTGCGTACACTGAGTGTGTCCGGCTGCCTTGCAGGTGGAACGTATTGTTGTAGCCTTCTCATTACGGCTACTTGGCGCCACTTACGGCTGTCGTTACGGCTACTTGAAGAGAGGGGACGGGGACCGCACGGGGGGGGGGGGGGTGTTGCCTTGTGGTCAGTTTTCCCCGTTACTTTCTGCTTTCAACAAGAGATTTGTTTTTTAACCCACTGCTCCCCCCTCCCCCTTCCCCCTCCCCCTCTCCCCCCCCCCCCCCCCCCCCCACACTCACTCAACTCCAGCCTGCCTGTGTTGACGTTGATTTTTGCCGTTAACAAACGTGTCCTACAGATTGGTGACAGTGTCCAGAAAGTAGAAACTGACATACAACCCTGACACTTTGCCTGTTTGGGGGGGGGGGGGGGGTTTGGCGAGTATGCGTGTGTGTGTGTGAGTGTGTGTGTGTGTGTGTGTGTATGTGTGTGTGTGTGTGTGTGTGTGTTTGTGTGTGTGTGTTGTGTGTGTGTGTGTATGTGTGTGTATGTGTGTGTGTGTGTGTATGTGTGTGTGTTTGTTTGTGTGTATGTGTGTGTATGTGTATGTATGTGTATGTGTGTGTATGTGTGTGTATGTGTATGTGTGTGTATGTGTATGTGTGTTATGCATGTGTGTGTGTATGTATGTGTGTGTGTTTGTGTTTGTGTATGTATGTGTGTGTGTATGTGTGTGTGTGGGCATGTGTGTATGTGTGTGTATATGTGTGTGTATGTGTGTGTGTGTGAGTGTGTGTTTGTGTGTTTGTGTGTGTGTGCATGTGTGTGTATGCATTTTGTATGTGTGTTGTATGTTGTGTGTGTATGTGCGTGTATGTGTATGTGTGTGTGTATGTATGTGTGTGTGTGTATGTATGTAATTATTGTAATTATATTATTATTATGTGTGTGTGTGAGTATGGTGTTTGTGTGTTTGTGTGTATGTGTGTGTATGTATGTGTGTGTATGTGGTGTGTGTGTGTTTGTTTTGTGTGTATGTGTGTGTATGTGTATGTATGTGTATGTGTGTGTGTATGTGTGTGTGTATGTGTGTTTGTGTGTGAGTGTGTGTGTGTGTGAGGTGTGTAGTGTGTGTGAGTGTGATGGTGTGTGTGTTTGTTTTGTTATGTGTGTGTATGTGTTGTATGTGTATGTATGTGTATGTGTGTGTGTATGTATGTGTGTGTGTGTGTGTTCCCTGCAGGAAGCTGGTGGATAAGGTCAGGAAATCAAAGGGTCAAGTTTTTACTATACATGCATGGTTGGCAATGCAGGATGCTGGTGGACAGGGTGCGGGAGTCAAAGGTTTGAGATGTGAACGCCTTGTGCGTACTGTGAACTTTAAGTCTTTGATACAAATTGTTCTGCTGTGAACTTTCAGTCTTTGATACACATTGTTTTGCTGTGAACTTTAATTAAGTCTTTATACACATTGTTTTGCTGTGAACTTTAATTAAGTCTTTAATACACATTGTTTTGCTGTGAACTTTAATTAAGTCTTTGATACACATTTTGTGTTTTGCTGTGAAACTTGCTAATTAAGTCTTTAATACACATTGTTTTGCTGTGAACTTTAAGTCTTTGATACACATTGTTTTGCTGTGAACTTTAAGTCTTTGATACACATTGTTTTGCTGTGAACTTTAGTTTGATACACATTGTTTGCTGTGAACTTAATCTTGATACACATTGTGCTTGTGAACTTAAGTCTTTGATACACAGTTTGCTGTGAACTTTAAGTCTTTGATACACATTGTTTTGCTGTGAACTTTGTCTTGACACATTGTTTTGCTGTGAACTTTAAGTCTTTGATACACATTGTTTTGCTTGACTAGTGATACTGTTTGTTAACTTAAGTCTTTGATACACATTGTTTTGCTGTGACTTGTCTTGATACACATGTTTGCTTGAACTTAAGTCTTTGATACACATTGTTTTGCTGTGAACTTTAAGTCACACATTGTTTTGCTGTGAACTTTCAGTCTTTGATACACATTGTTTTGCTGTGAACTTTAATTAAGTACACATGTTGTGAACTATTTGTACACATTGTTTTGCTGTGAACTTTAAGTCTTTGATACACATTGTTTGCTGTGAACTTTAATATAACAGTTTGACTAACGCACATGTTTTGCTGTGAACTTTAACTATACAAGTTTTGATTAAGCACAATTGTTTTGCTGTGAACTTTAAGTCTT
>JAPXFY010000023.1:68693231-68710731 GCA_030674185.1 Monoplex corrugatus
CTGACAAAACATGGGAAAAACAGTGACATTGAAAGAATATATCGACCCAAAGGGCAAACACAAAACAACAGGCAATCGTACAGGCCATTGATTGTGACTTTTCATCGAATGGAGGACAAGTTACGTATTCTCCGAGACAGAAACCTCCGGGAGGGTTCTCCGCAGCTATGGCATACGAGTCACAGCCGATCTCACCCCACGACAAAGAGAAGACATTAACCACTACAGGAATCAAGGGAAAATAGCCTACTTCCGAAATGGAAGCTCCACGTTGAAATAAGAAATCGTGGCTACAATCGCCCTCAGTCCTATACGAAACCCACTCGAACAACAGAACATAAGCATACCAAAACTACTACACGGACTTTGCAGCGGCTGACTATAAGAACCCACACGAACAAAAGCAAAGAACAAAACTAAAGAGAGAAGAGAGAACAAGAGAGAGAAAAAGAAGAAGAACAAAGAGAGAGAACAAGAGAGAGAGAGGAGAGGAATCACATTGTAATATATAATTGTATATAATATGCTCTCTATAATTTTCCATTGCTTTTATTCTTTCTCCCCATTTTAGCCGTGTGCGTGTGCGTGTGCGTGCGCGCGCGCGCGCGTGTGTGTGTGTGTGTGTGTGTGTGTGTGTGTGTGTGTGTGTGTGTGTGGTGTGTGTGCGTGCGTGCGTGTGTCTGTTTTAGCGCTTAGATTTTATTTTATCAAGATTTTGCGCTATATAAATAAAATATTGTATTGTATTGTATTGTAACAGATGGAGACCAACAGAACTATGACCAAACCAGAAGTGCTACGGCAGATACAGTCACGACAGACCCAGAAATGTCACAAGTAGCGGACAAACTGGGGACGACACTGGAGATCGTTCCTTTCCTGCAGACAGCCAGGCAAAAACAAACAATTTATCCTCAGAAGGCGAACGGCCAAGACAAACTGACCACCCATGGTGGAGATATGAAGACAATAACGCCGACTACAGACAATATTCATATCGGGAAACAGAAGCACACCAGAACTACTACACGGACTTTGCAGCGGCTGACTATGACCACGAACGCAGACAAACCTGGCATTATCAAAGAAGAACCGATTACACACAGTGCCATGGGAAAGCAGTTGTGACATTTTGAATACACGCAGTCATTACGATGTTGGCTCCAAAATCCCGACCATCACAGGGCAAAGTGGTCCTCAACATGATTGCAACTTTCACCAGGAAAGGCACTGTGAAAACTGTACCAAACGTTACCATAGATCCAAGACAACTTCCCGATCACGACAGAACACCTGACGTTGCTGGTCCCTATGAAGCTGGTTACCACATCCCGGACTGTCCTCAAAGAAACCATCATACCGATGAAATAATACATTCTCTCCACACTGGTCTTCCAAATTCCTGTTTCGAGAACTGATTGCTATAAACAAGCATTGCTTATTCAAGTGGCGTACTCTGAAACACGCTCCTACCAAATGCAGGATCCTTTACAGCACTACAAGTTTTAAACAATAATTATCTCATGTCTCATTCTGTCACACATTCATGATTCTCTTCAAAAGTGACTTTAAGACTGTGCCTGTATCTGTCAGTAAGAGTTCAACCCCCTCATTCCCATAATTGACCTTCGTGCTCCACACCGTCCTCTTTCTATTCTCCCATTTCGTCGTTATAGAAAATATGGCCGTCAGATGGAAGGACCCAGCAGACTGAAAGAAGAAGTAAAGGCAGTTATTTCGGAGACGAAAAACTGGAAAGCCATTTGTCCGGATAAGGTGGCAGTTGAACTGAGAAAAGCGCTTGGGGAATATGGTATTGATATACTGACTAATCATAAATGTGAACCAGAAAAAAAACACGCATAAAAAGAATCATCATCATCATCATCATCATCAGGTGTCCTGCCGCATGGCGTTGGCGACAATGGACTTCCAACCATCTCTATCTCTCGTTGCCCCCAGCATCTCCCCCACCCTCTTCATCCCCAGCCACTCTGCAAGTCCGTCCAGCATTCTCTCCCTGGGTCTACCGTCCAGTATTCTCTCCCTGGGTCTACCTGGTGCTCTCTTTCCCTCCAGTTTTCCCGTTGTGACCAGGTGCTCCAAATCCCCCTTCCTCATAAAATGGCCTATAAATGTTGCTTATAAAAAGAATAAGAACACGTATTTAATACAAGACAAGACAGGCGCAAATTTTCGGCCAACTGGTCTTTGTCAAGCGTAAGATCACAAACACCAGATACAAAAATTAGGAGAAAAAGATTGAAACTTCCCTGCTGCTCCGTCCAGTGTGAGAAAAGGAAGCGTTCGATACTGTACTTGACAAAGGCCAGTTGGCCGAAAATGTGCGCCTGTCTTGTCTTGTTGAATTAAATACACGTTCTTATTCTTTTTTCTTTTTTCTGGTTCCTGTTTCCTTGACCGCGGGCAGTCACACTTGTTTTAGATTTCATGTAAATGTGGGTTATGACACTAGTAACACGCCAAAGGAATTGTGCAAATCCGTCATCATCCCCTTGCAAAAGAAAGCAGGAGCAACAGATTGTGGCCAACATCCAACATTCAGTGTAAGGGTCAGATAAGAGCAACAGATTGTGGCCAACATCCAACAATCAGTGTAGTGGGTCAGATAACAGCAACAGATTGTGGCCAACATCCAACATTCAGTATAATGGGTCAGATAAGAGCAACAGATTGTGGCCAACATCCAACAATCAGTGTAGTGGGTCAGATAACAGCAACAGATTGTGGCCAACATCCAACATTCAATGTAATGGGTCAGATAACAGCAACAGATTGTGGCCACATCCAACAATCAGTGTAATGGGTCAGATAACAGCAACAGATTGTGGCCAACATCCAACAATCAGTGTAATGGGTCAGATAACAGCAACAGATTGTGGCCAACATCCAGCAATCAGTAAGTGGTCAGATAACAGCAACAGATTGTGGCCACATCCAACAATCAGTGTAATGGGTCAGATAACAGCAACAGATTGTGGCCAACATCCAACAATCAGTGTAATGGTCAGATAACACAAATTCTTTTTCCAATCATCATGAAGTGTATGAGAAATAAGTTGTCTCCATAGACAGGCAGATGAAGTGTGTGAGAAATAAGTTGTCTCCATAGACAGGCAGATGAAGTGTGTGAGAAATAAGTTGTCTCCATAGATAGGCAGATGAAGTGTGTGAGAAATAAGTTGTCTCCATAGACAGGCAGATGAAGTGTGTGAGAAATAAGTTGTCTCCATAGACAGGCAGATGAAGTGTATGAGAAATAAGTTGTCTCCATAGACAGGCAGATGAAGTGTATGAGAAATAAGTTGTCTCCATAGATAGGCAGATGAAGTGTATGAGAAATAAGTTGTCTCCATAGACAGGCAGATGAAGTGTGTGAGAAATAATTGTCTCCATAGATAGGCAGATGAAGTGTTGAGAAATAAGTTGTCTTCAAGACAGGCAGATGAACGTTGGATGGTGAATGTAAATGAAGAGTCATGCATCTTCCGTATAAAGATGCAGTGAAGTTGTAGAGCAAAAAGTTGCTCAAACAAATGACTTTATTTATGTATAGATGATATCGATCACTTATGTTATTGACATTTATGAACATAAAGTCTGCATTCGACATTGACACAAAATCGCATATACAATCAGTAGATGAAAAAAATTTCACACAGCTAATGACAACAAATGATATTAATAGACAATAATTTCCCATAGAACAGATGAATTATGAAAAATTCTAAGACAGTACATGATTGAAAACTAAATTGTTCATACATACATATTCAGTCATATTCAAAATAAGTACCTATATTACAAACAACAGAACTATTACTAATAATGTACCTATAGTACAAAATACTAGTACCTATATTACTAAACAACAGTACGAATTACAAACATACAGTACCTATATTACAAACATAGTACCTATATTACAAACATACAGTACCTATTTACAAACATACATGACAATTATCAAATACAAGTACTATATTACAAACAAACATATAATTACAAACTAATACTATACCTATCAAAACACAGTACCTATATAACAAACAATACTAATACAAACAACATATATATTACAAACATACAGTACCTATATTACAAACAGTACCTATATTACAAAAACAGTACCTATATTACAAACAACAGTACCTATATTACAAACATACAGTACCTATATTACACAACAAACAATACCTATATACTACAAACATACAGTACCTATATTACAAACATCAGTACCTATATTACAAACAAACATACCTATATTACAAACATACAGTACCTATATTACAAACATACAGTACCTATATTACAAACAAACATACCTATATTACAAACAACAGTACCTATATTACAAACATACAGTACCTATATTACAAACATACAGTACCTATATTACAAACATACAGTACCTATATTACAAACATACAGTACCTATATTACAAACATACAGTACCTATATTACAAACATAACAGTACCTATATTACAAACAAACAGTACCTATATTACAAACATACAGTACCTATATTACAAACATACAATACCTATATTACAAACAAACAGTACCTATATTACAAACAAACAGTACCTATATTACAAACATACAGTACCTATATACAAAACAGTACCTAATTCAACAAACAAACAGTACCTATATTACAAACATACAGTACCTATATTACAAACATACAGTACCTATATTACAAACATACAGTACCTATATTACAAACTAACAGTACCTATATTACAAACATACAAGTACCTATATTACAAACAGTACCTATATACAAAAGTACCTATATTACAAACATACAGTACCTATATTACAAACAATACAGTACCTATATTACAAACATACAGTACCTATATTACAAACATACAATTACCTATATATTACAAACATACAGTACCTATATTACAAACATACAGTACCTATATTACAAACATACCATATACAAACCTATATTACAAAAACATAACAACATACATACCTATATTACAAACTCGTACTATATACAAACAGTACCTATATTACAAACATACAGTACCTATATTACAAACATACAGTACCTATATTACAAACATACCGTACCTATATTACAAACATACAGTACCTATATTACAAACATACAGTTTACAACCATATATTTACAATACTTACAACTACATATTACAAAACAAACAATACCTATATTACAAACATACAGTACCTATATTACAAACAGTACCTATATTACAAACAACAATACCTATATTACAAACATACAGTACCTATATTACAAACAGTACCTATATTACAAACAAACAATACCTATATTACAAACAAACAGTACCTATATTACAAACATACAGTACCTATATTACAAACATACAGTACCTATATTACAAACATACATACTATATTACAAACATACACAGTACCTATATTACAAACATACAGTACCTATATTACAAACATACAGTACCTATATTACAAACAAACAGTACCTATATTACAAACAACAATACCTATATTACAAACAAACAGTACCTATATTACAAACAAACATACCTATATTACAAACGTAACATACCTATATTACAAACATACAGTACCTATATTACAAACATACAGTACCTATATTACAAACATACAGTACCTATATTACAAACATACAGTACCTATATTACAAACATACAGTACCTATATTACAAACAAACAGTACCTATATTACAAACATAACAGTACCTATATTACAAACATACAGTACCTATATTACAAACATACAATACCTATATTACAAACAAACAATACCTATATTACAAACATACAGTACCTATATTACAAACAGTACCTATATTACAAACAAACAATACCTATATTACAAACAAACAGTACCTATATTACAAACAAACAATACCTATATTACAAACATACAGTACCTATATTACAAACATACAGTACCTATATTACAAACAAACAGTACCTGTATTACAAACAAACAATACCTATATTACAAACAAACAATACCTATATTACAACATACAGTACCTATATTACAAACATACAGTACCTATATTACAAACAAACAGTACCTGTATTACAAACAAAACAATACCTATATTACAAACAAACAGTATGTGTGACAGTTGATGGAGAAGTCTGTGAATTTTTTCAGCATAGAGAAGGGAGTAAGGCAAGGGTGCGTTTTGCCACCAGATTATTTTTTCATTTGTACAATGAAGATATATTGAGAACAAGAGAAGATGACAGAGGTGTAAAGATCAATGTTGAAAATATAACAAACATACGATATGCTGACTCCCCTGAAGACTTACAAATGCAAACTGGACCAGACAGAAAAAGAGAGCAGAACCAAAGGATGACATCTGAATGTGAAAAAGACGGAATGCATGGTAGTATCCAAACTCGGACAAGTCCATATGCGTTTCGTCTAAATCTGCCAGGCTGTCATCTGTCGCATGCCCACAGCCTGGGTACAACGCTCTGCGCTGCCAACATCTTAAAATGGAGAGAGGGGGGGGGGAAGGGATCTGTGAAACATTAATTAAGCTGACATCATCACAATGACAGAAACATTAATTAAGCTGAAATCATCACATTGACAGAAACCTTAATTAAGCTGACATCATCACAATGATAGAAACATTGATTAAGCTGACATCATCACATTGACAGAAACATTAATTAAGCTGACATCATCACAATGACAGAAACATTAATTAAGCTGACATCATCACAATGATGGAAACATTAATTAAGCTGACATCATCACAATGACAGAAACATTAATTAAGCTGAAATCATCACAATGACAGAAACATTAATTAAGCTGACATCATCACAATAACAGAAACATTAATTAAGCTGACATCATCACAATGACAGAAACATTAATTAAGCTGACATCATCACAATGACAGAAACATTAATTAAGCTGACATCATCACATTGACAGAAACATTAATTGAGCTGACATCATCACATGGACAGAAACATTAATTAAGCTGACATCATCACAATAACAGAAACATTAATTAAGCTGACATCATCACATTGACAGAAACATTAATTAAGCTGACATCATCACATTGACGGAAACATTAATTAAGCTGACATCATCACATTGACGGAAACATTAATTAAGCTGACATCATCATATTGACAGAAATATTAATTGAGCTGACATCATCACATTGACAGAAACATTAATTGAGCTGACATCATCACATTGACAGAAACATTAATTGAGCTGACATCATCACATTGACAGAAACATTAATTAAGCTGACATCATCACAATGACAGAAACATTAATTAAGCTGACATCATCACAATGATGGAAACATTAATTAAGCTGACATCATCACATTGACAGAAACATTAATTGAGCTGACATCATCACATTGACAGAAACATTAATTAAGCTGACATCATCACAATAACAGAAACATTAATTAAGCTGACATCATCACATTGACAGAAACATTAATTAAGCTGACATCATCACAATGACAGAAACATTAATTAAGCTGACATCATCACATTGACAGAAACATTAATTAAGCTGACATCATCATATTGACAGAAACATTAATTAAGCTGACATCATCACAATGACAGAAACATCAATTAAGCTGACATCATCACAATGATGGAAATATTAAGATGAACAGCGAACAGGCCAGTTTTGAGTATTGCAGACTGGGATTGAACTGGAAATATCAAAAGAATCAGCTTTATTTAAAGAACAAGCTTTATGAAAGGAGCCAGCTTTATCAAACGAACGAGGTTTATCAAAAGAACCAGCTTTATCAGAAAGAACCAGTTTTATCAGAAAGAACCAGCTTTATCTAAACAACCAGCTTTATCAGAAAGAACGAGTTTTATCAAATGAACCAGGTTTATCAAAACAACCAGCTTTATCAAAAAGAACCAGTTTTATCAAATGAACCAGGTCTATCAAAACAACCAGCTTTATCAAAAAGAACCAGTTTTATCAAATGAACCAGGTTTATCAAAACAACCAGCTTTATCAAAAGAACCAGTTTTATCAAATGAACCAGGTTTATCAAAACAACCAGCTTTATCAAAAAGAACGAGTTTTATCAAATGAACCAGGTTTATCAAAACAACCAGCTTTATCAAAAAGAACCAGTTTTATCAAATGAACTAGGTTTATCAAAATAACCAGCTTTATCAAAAAGAACCAGTTTTATCAAATGAGCCAGGTTTATCGAAGCAACCAGCTTTATCAACTGAATAAGCTTTATCGAAACAACCAGCTTTATCAACTGAATCAGCTTTATCAAAACAACCAGCTTTATCAACTGAATCAGCTTTATCGAAACAACCAGCTTTATCAAAAAGAACCAGTTTTATCAAATGAATCAGCTTTATAAAATCAAATTAGCTTTATCAACAACTGGCCTTATCAACAGAAGAGGCCCGTGAACAGCACAATGAGCTGTAAGTCAATAGTACATGTACTGTGGTGTCCATATCAACAGCACAATGAGCTGTAAGTCAATAGTACATGTACTGTGGTGTCCATATCCACAGCACAATGAGCTGTAAGTCAATAGTACATGTACTGTGGTGTCCATATCAACAACACAATGAGCTGTACGTCAATAGTACATGTACTGTGGTGTCCATACCAACAACACAATGAGCTGTAAGTCAATAGTACATGTACTGTGGTGTCCATATCAACAGCACAATCAGCTGTAAGTCAATAGTACATGTACTGTGGTGTCCATATCAACAGCACAATGAGCTGTAAGTCAATAGTACATGTACTGTGGTGTCCATATCAACAACACAATGAGCTGTAAGTCAATAGTACATGTACTGTGGTGTCCATATCAACAGCACAATCAGCTGTAAGTCAATAGTACATGTACTGTGGTGTCCATATCAACAGCACAATCAGCTGTAAGTCAATAGTACATGTACTGTGCATGTGGTGTCCATATCAACATCACAATGAGCTGTAAGTCAATAGTACATGTACTGTGGTGTCCATATCAACAGCACAATGAGCTGTAAGTCAATAGTACATGTACTGTGGTGTCCATATCCACAGCACAATGAGCTGTAAGTCAATAGTACATGTAAGTCAATAGTACATATACTGTGGTGTCCATATCAACAGCACAATGAGCTGTAAGTCAATAGTACATGTACTGTGGTGTCCATATCAACAGCACAATGAGCTGTACGTCAATAGTACATGTACTGTGGTGTCCATATCAACAACACAATGAGCTGTAAGTCAATAGTACATGTACTGTGGTGTCCATATCAACAACACAATGAGCTGTAAGTCAATAGTACATGTAATGTGGTGTCCATACCAACATCACAATGAGCTGTACGTCAATAGTACATGTACTGTGGTGTCCATATCCTCAACACAATGATCTGTAAGTCAATAGTACATGTACTGTGGTGTCCATATCAACAACACAATGAGCTGTAAGTCAATAGTACATGTACTGTGGTGTTCCATATCAACAACACAATGAGCTGTAAGTCAATAGTACATGTACTGTGGTGTCCATACAGTCCAGGACTACAGTCAGCTTGGATCTGAAAGAGACGACATTGTTTGTCACACACGTGATTTTGTTTGGACACTTGTTCCTGTTGGAACTTGTGTAGGGTCAGTTGTCATCATGTGAAGGGTCAGTTGTCATCATGTGAAGGGTCAGTTGTCATCATGTGAAGGGTCAGTTGTCATCATGTGAAGGGTCAGTTGTCATCATGTGAAGGGTCAGTTGTCATCATGTGAAGGGTCAGTTGTCATCATGTGAAGGGTCAGTTGTCATCATGTGAAGGGTCAGTTGTCATCATGTGAAGGGTCAGTTGTTATCATGTGAAGGGAGGTGGCATTGTGGTGTCCAGCTGTGTCCGTCAACAACATGTCTACACAGGTCGTCCACTACGATGGGTCTTGTGCCCACAGCTGGTATGACTGGCCGAGTGACTGGACATCCACCACAAGACACTGGATAGTTATTGACCGAGCAACGTCCACATCGTCACTATCTTCATCATGTATCAGGTCAGCACTGCTATTTCCTTTTCATTTCACTGTGGACATAACAACGTCCACAAGCTGATCTCACCGCCCTGTGTTTACTCACTGCTTGCTGACTGAGAGAAGAGAAGTCCCACAGCTGACTGCTTCATGTACCCTACTTCCAACATCACATCAGTCAGTGTGCACGGACACGATCAACACCATAGTGGACCCATAGGAACTATTTCTGACAACACTAAAACGACACACGTTTGTATGGTGTGGTCACGTCACCTGCCATGACTCACTGTACAAGACCATCCTTCAGGACACCCTGGAAGGAGGCCGTCACCGAGGTGGACAAAGGAAGAGCTGGGTGGTCAATATCAAAGACTGGACCAACCTCAGTATGTCTGAACTGTTTGTTGCTGTACCCCATAGACACAGGAAGAGCTGGGTGGTCAATATCACAGACTGGACCAACCTCAGTATGTCTGAACTGTTTGTTGCTGTACCCCACAGACACAGGAAGAGCTGGGTGGTCAATATCACAGACTGGACCAACCTCAGTATGTCTGAACTGTTTGTTGCTGTACCCCACAGACACAGGAAGAGCTGGGTGGTCAATATCACAGACTGGACCAACCTCAGTATGTCTGAACTGTTTGTTGCTGTACCCCACAGACACAGGAAGAGCTGGGTGGTCAATATCACAGACTGGACCAACCTCAGTATGTCTGAACTGTTTGTTGCTGTACCCCACAGACACAGGAAGAGCTGGGTGGTCAATATCAAAGACTGGACCAACCTCAGTATGTCTGAACTGTTTGTTGCTGTACCCCACAGACACAGGAAGAGCTGGGTGGTCAATATCACAGACTGGACCAACCTCAGTATGTCTGAACTGTTTGTTGCTGTACCCCACAGACACAGGAAGAGCTGGGTGGTCAATATCACAGACTGGACCAACCTCAGTATGTCTGAACTGTTTGTTGCTGTACCCCACAGACACAGGAAGAGCTGGGTGGTCAATATCACAGACTGGACCAACCTCAGTATGTCTGAACTGTTTGTTGCTGTACCCCACAGACACAGGAAGAGCTGGGTGGTCAATATCAAAGACTGGACCAACCTCAGTATGTCTGAACTGTTTGTTGCTGTACCCCACAGACACAGGAAGAGCTGGGTGGTCAATATCACAGACTGGACCAACCTCAGTATGTCTGAACTGTTTGTTGCTGTACCCCACAGACACAGGAAGAGCTGGGTGGTCAATATCAAAGACTGGACCAACCTCAGTATGTCTGAACTGTTTGTTGCTGTACCCCACAGACACAGGAAGAGCTGGGTGGTCAATATCACAGACTGGACCAACCTCGGTATGTGTGAACTGTTTGTTGCTGTACCCCACAGACAGAGGAAGAGCTGGGTGGTCAATATCACAGACTGGACCAACCTCAGTATGTCACAAACATACAAGTACCATGGTACTCGCGGAACACACGAAACATGAACGAAGTAAACTTAGGAAACCTTCTCTGAAGGTGTCACACACAGAGATACGTACAAACACACATACACACAAACACACAACGATACGTACAAACACACATACACATAAACACACAACTATACGTACAAACAAACATACACATCAACACACAGAGATACGTACAAACACACATACACATAAACACACAGAGATACGTACAAACACACATACACATAAACACACAGAGATACGTACAAACACACATACATACAAAAACATAGAGATACGTACAAACACACATACACATAAACACACAACGATACGTACAAACACACATACACATAAACACACAACGATATGTACAAACACACATACACATAAACACACAGAGATACGTACAAACACACATACACACAAACACAGAGAGATACGTACAAACACACATACACATAAACACACAAACACACATACACATAAACACACAAACACACATACACATAAACACACAACGATACGTACAAACACACATACACATAAACACACAACGATACGTACAAACACACATACACATAAACACACAGAGATACGTACAAACACACATACACATAAACACACAAACACACATACACATAAACACACAAACACACATACACATAAACACACAAACACGCTCAGGAATCCACGCCTGCACATATGTACACGCGGCTTCACACAAGGCCATGGCGGGATCCCTACGTGGATTTCTTTTTATTGGGGTGGGGGGGGGGGGGGACAGGTCGAAAAATGTGAAGGGGCTTGCTTGCACGGTGTAGGGTAGGAAAATTGGGACAGTTGTGGTTAAACTTGTAGAACAACAGAAAACACGATTCACGTTGTATGGGGGCTGGATGTGTCCGTGACCGATGATGATGATGATGACGATGATGGTGATGATGATGATGAGTAGAAGTAGGAGGAGGAGGACGACAACGACGACTACGATGACGATGACGATAACGACTTGATTTCAGAAAGTGTGAAGAGAACATTGAAGCAGTACAAACCACATATTATTCTCAATGTTCTCGTAGTAGTCAGGCTGGAATGGGTTTGACCCCTTGTCCTGGTGGCAGACGAACCTACATATGGCAAACTGACAGATGCTGAAACAGAAAAATCTTATTTGCAAATGCCTAAAATGTTTGTTGATCAATTTGTCACTGACCACAAGCATTCAAAGATCTTCAGAAAGCTTATGACCAGCAAAAAGGTGGCCAGCTAACTCCAGAGACATTTCAGGATAAAATTTCATTCGTGTGTTGATGGTCGTTGTTATTGTTGTTGTTATTGTTGTTGCTGCTGCTAATGCCGTTATTGTTGTTATTGCTTCTGCTGTTGTTGATGTTATTGTTGTTGTGATTGTTTTAATGGCAAGGTCAAGGAGCAGCCTTTACGTTAAAATGTTTTATTGTTTTCATATCTGTTTGTTTATTGTTCTTAAATTATTTGTATTCATTGTGGTTCCTGTTATTAGTTGTTGTTTTGGGTAGTTTTTAACACTCACACACATACACGCACAAAAACTCGCAATCAAGTATTTTGAATTATTTTGCAGTCTCCTGTTTTCTGTTGTTTTGACGTTAGAAGACCAGCAACGACAGACATTTAAGGTGACCTTTGTGCCAATACAGTGACCTTTGTGCCAATACAGTGACCTTTGTGCCAATACAGTGACCTTTGTGCCAATACAGTGACCTTTGTGCCAACACAGTGACCTTTGTGCCAACACAGTGACCTTTGTGCCAATACAGTGACCTTTGTGCCAACACAGTGACCTTTGTGCCAACACAGTGACCTTTGTGCCAATACAGTGACCTTTGTGCCAATACAGTGACAATACAGTGACCTTTGTGCCAATACAGTGACCTTTGTGCCAATACAGTGACAATACAGTGACCTTTGTGCCAATACAGTGACCTTTGTGCCAATACAGTGACCTTTGTGCCAATATAGTGACCTTTGTGCCAATACAGTGACAATACAGTGACCTTTGTGCCAACACAGTGACCTTTGTGCCAATACAGTGACCTTTGTGCCAATACAGTGACCTTTGTGCCAATATTGTGACCTTTGTGCCAATACATGGATCTATTCCGTTGGAAAATAAAGTTCCATGTCATTTCATTTTGCTGTCTATGATTCCGTTCTCGTATAGCGCTAGTCTTCAAACTCATTTGGACTCTAAGCATTACACATAATCAGACTTTTTAGTGGAGCACAGAGAACTCAAGCTGTTAGGTGAGCTGACCGTATTCCGCTATGTTGTTGTACAGTCTGTATCTTTGGTGGGCGTGCATGCTGTGTGTTTTACTGTTTCCATAAGTCAGCCACAGACAGGACTTACAGAATCTTTAGCGTGCATGTATCATCATCATCATCATCAGGTGCCCTGCCGCATGGCGTTGGCGACCATGGACTTCCAACCATCTCTATCTCTCGTTGCCCCCAGCATCTCCCCTACCCTCTTCATCCCCAGCCACTCTGCAAGTCCGTCCAGCATTCTCTCCCTGGGTCTACCTGGTGCTTTCTTTCCCTCCAGTTTTCCCGTTGTGACCAGGTGCTCCAAATCCCCCTTCCTCATAAAATGGCCTATAAATGTTGCTTGTCTTTTCCTAATCTTTCTTATGAGTGATCTATTTGTGTCTGCCTCCATCAAGACTGTCTCGTTTGTTTTCTTTGCTGTCCATGGAACTCTCAACATTCTTCTGAGAAACCACATCTCGGCTGCCTCGATCTTGCTCTGGCTTTGCTTGCTGACTGTACACGCCTCGCATCCGTACAACAGTATCGGTTCTATATAGCATTCAAGGACACTCTGATGTAAATTGATAGGCATTTGTTGGTAAGAACGCTTGTCATCTTCTTGAATGCTGTTTTGGCTTGGCCGATTCTGCCAGCTATTTCCGATGTGCATCTGCCGTCTGATGAAATGACCGTTCCCAGGTATTTGAACTCATTAACCTGTGTCAAGGTTGTGCCATTTGCTGTTATTTTGCATGAGGGGATTTCATGTTTTTTACTGATCACCATGACTTCAGTCTTCCTGCTGTTTAGTTCCAACCCCTTACCTTTGCTTTCTGTTTCTAGTATATTCACAAAGTTTTGTAGGTCCCTTTCATTTTCTGCCATTAGCACGGTGTCATCTGCGTACCGAATGTTGTTTATCATTTTCCCTCCAACCTTTAATCTAGGTTTCTCATGATGTTTTCGCTATATAGTGAAAACAGATCTGGTGACAAAACACAACCCTGTCTGACTCCTCTTTTGATGTTTTGAAAAGAGCTTATATTGTTTTCTATTCTCATTGTAGCTGTTTGTTCCCAGTACATATTCCTGATTATTCGTAGATCTTTTCCATCGACATTGAGTCTCTCCAGTTGGTTGATCAATTCATCATGTCTTACCCGATCGAAAGCCTTGGTATAGTCAACAAAGCATAAATACAAATCCTTATTCATCTCAATTGACCTCTCTATGATAGTTCTTAGGATGTATATGGCATTAATAGTTCCTTTCCCCTCCACAAATCCACACTGTTCTTCTGCTATTTCTCTTTTGATTCTATTCCTTGTCCTCATCATGATTATTCTTAACAGGATTTTTGTTACATGACTCATCAAACTGATTGTGCGATGGAGTTCGCATTCTATAGCCCCTGTCTTCTTTGGAAGTGCAATGAAAATTGATTTTGACATATCTTTGGGGATTTTTCCAGTGTCATAAATTTCATTTAGGAGGACTGTTATTTCGTGCATGTATATACTGTCAAATGTCGGCAAAATGTTTGAAACATGATGGAGTGTCGATTTGATGGCTTTGAATGAGACTTCGTGAGTCAGGACCACAGGTGTGAGAAACACTGCAAGAAGAAAGATAAGGGAAGGCATGTATGGCTTGACCATCCCAGTTCAGTGGGTAAACGCCGTCACAGCCACTGAGTCACCGGCAACACAATCATCAAGCTATGGCGCCCCCTACCGCAACATTGATTGATTACTTCCCTTCCCCAAGCAGGGCCCAGCACTCCAGTGTTTTATGATGGGGGTTATCTCCTCATGCAGTCCTGTAGCAGGCACGAGCGTCCAGTGAGGCCGGCCATAGCTGACACAGTCATCCCCCTACACACTTCGCCATAAGACTTGATGAATAAACACACACACACCGGGTAGTCTTGTTATGCCCGATAATGTTACCCCCAACAACAACAATGGGGTTGCGGTTATAAAGTGAAAAGACATGAATTTGTGAGTGTCTCCAACTGCTAGAAACGAAACACTGTTTATCATAATAAGTCGAAGCAAGTCCACTGTTTTGTTATGATGATAATTGAAAGCTGAACGGGTGACTTATCTCCCTTTTCTGTCGGCAGGTTTCATTGACAAGGGACAGGAAACCGAGCTTTTGGGGCCACGTGGTGTGAGCAAGTACAGTTGAGGATATATCGTGTTTAGGGTGCTCTCTCTGTCTGTCTCCTCTGTCTGTCTGTCTGTCTGTCTGTCTGTCTATCTGTCTCTCTCTCTCCCTCTGTCGGTCTGTCTGTCTCTGTCTCTCTGTCTGTCTGTCTGTCTATCTATCTGTCTCTCCCTCTCCCTCTGTCTGTCAGTCTGTCTGTCTGTGTCTGTTTGTTTGTCTTTCTCTCTCTCTCTCTGTATCTCTCTGTCTGTCTGTCTGTCTGTCTGTGTGTCTGTCTGTCTGTCTCTGTCTCTCTCTCTCTGTCTGTGTGTCTGTCTGTGTGTCTGTCTGTGTGTTTGTCTGTGTGTCTGTCTGTCTGTCTGTCTCTGTCTCTCTCTCTCTGTCTGTGTGTCTGTCTGTGTGTCTGTCTGTGTGTCTCTGTCTCTCTCTCTCTGTCTGTCTGTGTGTCTGTCTGTCTGTCTCTGTCTGTCTGTCTGTCTGTCTCTGTCTCTCTCTCTGTCTGTCTGTCTGTGTGTCTGTCTGTCTGTCTCTGTCTCTCTCTGTCTGTCTGTCTGTTTGTCTTTCTCTCTCTCTCTCTCTGTCTCTCTCTCTGTCTGTCTGTCTGTGTGTCTGTCTGTCTGTCTCTGTCTCTCCCTCTGTCTGTCTGTCTGACAGCCCTTCTCAAACAACAAATCCCACATCTGGTCTTGTTGACAGCCCTTCTCAAACACATCCCACATCTGGTCTTGTTGACAGCCCTTCTCAAACAACACATCCCACATCTGGTCTTGTTGACAGCCCTTCTCAAACAACACATCCCACATCTGGTCTTGTTGACAGCTCTTCTCAAACATCACATCCCACATCTGGTCTTGTAGACAGCTCTTCTCAAACAACACATCCCACATCTGGTCTTGTTGACAGCTCTTCTCAAACAACACATCCCACATCAGGTCTTGTTGACAGCCCTTCTCAAACAAAACATCCCACATCTGGTCTTGTTGACAGCCCTTCTCAAACAAAACATCCCACATCTGGTCTTGTTGACAGCTCTTCTCAAACATCCCACATCTGGTCTTGTTGACAGCCCTTCTCAAACAACACATCCCACATCTGGTCTTGTTGACAGCTCTTCTCAAACAACACATCCCACATCTGGTCTTGTTGACAGCCTTCTCAAAATCACATCCCACATCTGGTCTTGTTGACAGCTCTTCTCAAACATCCCACATCTGGTCTTGTTGACAGCCCTTCTCAAACAACACATCCCACATCTGGTCTTGATGACAGCTCTTCTCAAACAACACATCCCACATCTGGTCTTGTTGACAGCTCTTCTCAAACAACACATCCCACATCTGGTCTTGTTGACAGCTCTTCTCAAACAACACATCCCACATCTGGTCTTGTTGACAGCCCTTCTCAAACAGCACATCCCACATCTGGTCTTGTTGACAGCTCTTCTCAAACATCCCACATCTGGTCTTGTTGACAGCCCTTCTCAAACAACACATCCCACATCTG
>JAPXFY010000023.1:68720731-68725731 GCA_030674185.1 Monoplex corrugatus
TGTTTTTGTTCATTATGGATTGTGTGCCCTGATGTGTCTTTGTTCATTATGGATTGTGTGCCCCTATGTGTCTTTATTCATTATGGATTGTGTGTCCTGATGTGTCTTTGCTCATTATTGATTGTGTGCCCTGATGTGTCTTTGTTCATTATGGATTGTGTGTCCTGATGTGTCTTTGTTCATTATGGATTGTGTGCCCTGATGTGTCTTTGTTCATTATGGATTGTGTGCCCTTATGTGTCTTTGTTCATTATGGATTGTGTGTCCTTATGTGTCTTTGTTCATTATGGATTGTGTGCCCTGATGTGTCTTTGTTCATTATGGATTGTGTGCCCTTATGTGTCTTTGTTCATTATGGATTGTGTGCCCTGATGTGTCTTTGTTAATTATGGATTGTGTGCCCTTATGTGTCTTTGCTCATTATGGATTGTGTGCCCTGATGTGTCTTTGTTCATTATGGATTGTGTGCCCTTATGTGTCTTTGTTCATTATGGATTGAGGCATGATTCCATTCTTTACCGATGTTGACTACAGTGTGGTGTTTGCACATTTGTGTTTAACATTTTGCTGTATTGTAGTCACCAAATCTTTGTGTGTTTGTAACAGTGCTGTATTGTAGTCACCAAATCTTTGTGTGTTTGTAACAGTGCTGTGTCGTAGTCACCAGATCTTTGTGTGTTTGTAGCAGTGCTGTATTGTAGTCACCAAATCTTTGTGTGTTTGTTGTAACAGTGCTGTATTGTAGTCACCAAATCTTTGTGTTTGTAACAGTGCTGTATTGTAGTCACCAAATCTTTGTGTGTGTGTAACAGTGCTGTATTGTAGTCACCAAATCTTTGTGTGTTTGTTGTAACAGTGCTGCAGTGTAGTCACCAAATCTTTGTGTGATTGTTGTAACAGTGCTGCATTGTAGTCACCAGATCTTTGTGTGTTTGTTGTAACAGTGCTGTATTGTAGTCACCAAATCTTTGTGTGTTTGTTGTAACAGTGCTGCAGTGTAGTCACCAAATCTTTGTGTGATTGTTGTAACAGTGCTGCATTGTAGTCACCAGATCTTTGTGTGTTTGTTGTAACAGTGCTGTATTGTAGTCACCAAATCTTTGTGTGTTTGTAACAGTGCTGTATTGTAGTCACCAAATCTTTGTGTGTTTGTAACAGTGCTGTATTGTAGTCACCAAATCTTTGTGTGTTTGTAACAGTGCTGTATCGTAGTCACCAAATCTTTGTGTGTTTGTAACAGTGCTGTATCGTAGTCACCAAATCTTTGTGTGTTTGTTGTAACAGTGCTGTATTGTAGTCACCAAATCTTTGTGTGTTTGTAACAGTGCTGTATTGTAGTCACCAAATCTTTGTGTGTTTGTTGTAACAGTGCTGTATTGTAGTCACCAAATCTTTGTGTGTTTGTAACAGTGCTGTATTGTAGTCACCAAATCTTTGTGTGTTTGTAACAGGCTGTGTTGTAGTCACCAAATCTTTGTGTGTTTGTAACAGTGCTGTATTGTAGTCACCAAATCTTTGTGTGTGTTGTAACAGTGCTGTGTGTGTCACCAAATCTTTGTGTGTTTGTAACAGTGCTGTATTGTAGTCACCAAATCTTTGTGTGTTATGTGTGTAACAGTGCTGTATTGTAGTCACCAAATCTTTGTGTGTGTTGTGAACAGTGCTGTATGTAGTCACCAATCTTTGTGTGTTTGTAACAGTGCTGTGTTGTAGTCATCAATCTTTGTGTGTTGTAACAGTGCTGTATGTAGTCACCAAATCTTTGTGTTTGTAACAGTGCTGTATGTAGTCACCAATGTTGGTGTGTGTGGTTGGGTGGTAGTGTGGGTGTGGGTGTGGAATGTGAGTGTGATGTTGTGTGGTGGTGTTGGGTGGGGTGGTGTGTAAGTGTGTGTGGTTTCTGTGATGTGCGGTGTTGGTTGTGGGTGTGTGATGAGTGGTGTGTGTGTGTGTAGCTGATTGTTGTATGGTATGGTGGTGGTGTAGTGTGGTGTGGGTAGTGTGGGTGTGGGTGGTGGATGTGGATAGTTATGTGGTGGTTGTGTGGGTGGGTATGTGGTGTGTTGTGTGTAGTGGTGGGTGTGTGGTGGTGTGGAGGTGTGGATGGTGTGGGTGTTGGTGTGTGGTGGTGGTGTGGTGGAGAGGATGTGGGTTCTGTGGTGTGGGTGGTTGGTGTGTGGTGATGTGTAGGTTGAGTGGTGTGTGTGGGATGTTTGTGTTGGTGTGGTTGGTGTGTTGTGTGGTGGTGTGGGTGTGGTGTGTGGTGGTGTGAAGATGTGGGTGTTGTGGAGGTGTGGATGGTTGTGTGTGGTGTTGGTATGGGTGATGGTGGTGTAGGTGGTGTGAGTGTGTGTGGGTGTGGGTTGTTCGGTGTGGGGTGATTTGGTTGTAGACAGCTGATGTCATGTACACCTTATCATGTGTATAGAACAGCTGATGTCATGTACACTTATCATTGTATAGAACAGCTGATGTCATGTACACCTTATCATTGTATAGAACAGCTGAGTCATGTACACCTTATCATATGTATAGAACAGCTGATGTCATGTACACCTTATCATGTGTATAGAACAGCTGAGTCATGTACACCTTATCATGTGTATAGAACAGCTGATGTCATCACACCTTATCATATGTATAGACAGCTGATGTCATGTACACCTATCATTGTATAGAAAGCTGATGTCATTACACTTATCATGTGTATAGAACAGCTGATGTCATGTACACCTTATCATTGTATAGAACAGCTGATGTCATGTACACCTTATCATGTGTATAGAACAGCTGATGTCATACACACCTTATCATATGTATAGAACAGCTGATGTCATGTACACCTTATCATGTGTATAGAACAGCTGATGTCATCATTCACCTTATCATGTGTATAGAACAGCTGATGTCATCACACCTTATCATATGTATAGAACAGCTGATGTCATGTACACCTTATATGTGTATAGAACAGCTGAATGTCATGTACACCTTATCATGTGTATAGAACAGCTGATGTCATACACACCTTATCATGTGTATAGAACAGCTGATGTCATGTACACCTTATCATATGTATAGAACAATTGATGTCATTACAACCTTATCATATGTATAGAACAATTGATGTCATGTACACCTTATCATATGTATAGAACAGCTAGTCTTTACATACACACCTTATCATATGTATAGAACAGCTGATGTCATGTACACCTTATCATATGTAATAGAACAGCTGATGTCATGCACACCTTAACATACATGTAAAACAGCATGATGTCATACACACATTATCATATGTATAGAACAGCTGATGTCATACACACCTTATCATATGTATAGAACAGCTGATGTCATGTACACCTTATCATATGTATAGAACAGCTGATGTCATCACACCTTATCATATGTATAGAACAGCTGATGTCATACACACCTTATCATATGTATAGAACAGCTGATGTCATGTACACCTTATCTCATGTATAGAACAGCTGATGTCATACACCTTAATCATGATGAACAGCTGATGTCATGTACACCTATCAGTTATAGAACAGCTGATCATACACACCTATCATGTGTAAGAACACTGAGTCATGTACACCTTATCATATGTATAGAACAGCTGATGTCATCACACCTTATCATATGTAAAGAACAGCTGATGTCATTAACCATAATCAATGTGAAAAAGAACAGCTGATGTCATACACACCTTGTCATGTATAGAACAGCTGATGTCATACACACCTTATCATGTGTATAGAACAGCTGATGTCATGACACCTTATCATATGTATAGAACAGCTGAGTCAGCTACCCCTTATCATGTGTATAGAACAGCTGATGTCATACACACCTTATCATATGTATAGAACAGCTGATGTCATCACAACCTTACATGTGTATAGAACAGCTGATGTCATGCACACCTTATCATATGAAAGAACAGCTGATGTCATGCACACCTTAACATGTGTATAAGAACAGCTGATGTCATGACACCTTATCATCTGTGTATAGAACAGCTGATGTCATTATACACACCTTATCATATGTATAGAACAGCTGATGTCATGTACACCTTATCATGTGTGTATAGAACAGCTGATGTCATACACCCTTAATCATGAATGTAAAGAACAGCTGATGTCATGTACACCTTATCATGTGTATAGAACAGCTGATGTCATACACACCTTATCATATTATAGAACAGCTGATGTCATGTACACCTTATCATATGTATAGAACAGCTGATGTCATACACACCTTATCATATGTATAGAACAGCTGATGTCATGTACACTTATCATGTGTATAGAACAGCTGATGTCATGTACACCTTATCATGTGTATAGAACAGCTGATGTCATGTACACCTTATCATATGTAAGAACAGCTGTGCTTTTTTTTTTTTTTTTTTTTTTTTTTTTTTTTTTTTTTTTTTTTTTTTTTTTTTTTTTTTTTTTTTTTTTTTTTTTTTTTTTTTTTTTTTTTTTTTTTTTTTTTTTTTTTTTTTTTTTTTTTTTTTTTTTTTTTTTTTTTTTTTTTTTTTTTTTTTTTTTTTTTTTTTTTTTTTTTTTTTTTTTTTTTTTTTTTTTTTTTTTTTTTTTTTTTTTTTTTTTTTTTTTTTTTTTTTTTTTTTTTTTTTTTTTTTTTTTTTTTTTTTTTTTTTTTTTTTTTTTTTTTTTTTTTTTTTTTTTTTTTTTTTTTTTTTTTTTTTTTTTTTTTTTTTTTTTTTTTTTTTTTTTTTTTTTTTTTTTTTTTTTTTTTTTTTTTTTTTTTTTTTTTTTTTTTTTTTTTTTTTTTTTTTTTTTTTTTTTTTTTTTTTTTTTTTTTTTTTTTTTTTTTTTTTTTTTTTTTTTTTTTTTTTTTTTTTTTTTTTTTTTTTTTTTTTTTTTTTTTTTTTTTTTTTTTTTTTTTTTTTTTTTTTTTTTTTTTTTTTTTTTTTTTTTTTTTTTTTTTTTTTTTTTTTTTTTTTTTTTTTTTTT
>JAPXFY010000023.1:68735731-68760731 GCA_030674185.1 Monoplex corrugatus
CATAAATGTAGTCTGCACAATGTACGTCATAAATGTAGTCTGCACAATGTACGTCATAAATGAGTCTGCACAATGTATGTCATAAATGAGTCTGCACAATGTGTGTCATAAATGTAGTCTGCACAATGTATGTCATAAATGTAGTCTGCACAATGTATGTCGTAAATGTAGTCTGCACAATGTACCTCATAAATGTAGTCTGCACAATGTACCTCATAAATGTAGTCTGCACAATGTATGTCATAAATATAGTCTGCACAATGCATGGCATAAATGTTGTCCGCACAATTTATGGCATAAATGTAGTCTGCACAATGTATGTCATAAATGTAGTCTGCACTATGTACCTCATAAATGTAGTCTGCACAATGTACCTCATAAATGTAGTCTGCACAATGTACGTCATAAATGTAGTCTGCACAATGTACGTCATAAATGTAGTCTGCACAATGTATGTCATAAATGTAGTCTGCACAATGTATGTCATAAATGTAGTCTGCACAATGTATGTTATAAACGTAGTCTGCACAATGTATGTTATAAACGTAGTCTGCACAATGTATGTCATAAATGTAGTCTCCACAATGAATATCACAAATATAGTCTGCACAATGTATGTCATAATTGTAGTCTGCACAATGTATGTCATAAATGTAGTCTAAACAATGTACGTCATAAATGTAGTCTGCGACAATGTATGTCATAAATGTAGTCTGCACAATGTATGTCATAAATGTAGTCTGCACAATGTATGTCATAAATGTAGTCTGCACAATGTATGTTATAAACGTAGTCTAAACAATGTATGTTATAAACGTAGTCTGCACAATGTATGTCATAAATGTAGTCTGCACAATGTATGTTATAAATGTAGTCTGCACAATGTATGTCATAAATGTAGTCTGCAACAATGTATGTCATAATCGTAGTCTAAACAATGTACGTCATAAATGTAGTCTGCGACAATGTATGTCATAAATGTAGTCTAAACAATGTATGTCATAAATGTGGTCTGCTCAATGTACGTCATAAATGTAGTCTGCACAATGTACCTCATAAATGTAGTCTACACAATGTACCTCATAAGTGTAGTCTGCACAATGTACCTCATAAATGTAGTCTGCACAATGTATGTCATAAATGTAGTCTGCACAATGTATGTCATAAATGTAGTCTGCACAATGTATGTCGTAAATGTAGTCTGCACAATGTATGTCATAAATGTAGTCTGCACAATGTATGTCATAAATGTAGTGTGCACAATGTATGTCATAAATGTAGTCTGCACAATGTATGTCATAAATGTAGTCTGCACAATGTATTCATAAATGTAATCTGCACAATGTATGTCATAAATGTAATCTGCGACAATGTATGTCATAAATGTAGTCTGCACAATGTGTGTCATAAATGTAGTCTGCACAATGTATGTCATAAATGAGTCTGCACAATGTATGTCATAAATGTAGTCTGCAACAATGTATGTCATAAACGTAGTCTAAACAATGTATGTCATAAATGTGGTCTGCGACAATGTATCTCATAAATGTAGTCTGCACAATGTATGTCATAAATGTAGTCTGCTCAATGTACGTCATAGATGTAGTCTGCACAATGTATGTCATAAATGTAGTCTGCACAATGTATGTCATAAATGTTGTCTGCACAATGTATGTCATGAATGTAGTCTTCACAATGTATGTCATAAATGTAGTCTGCACAATGTGTCATAAATGTAGTCTGCACAATGTATGTCATAAATGTAGTCTGCACAATGTATGTCATAAATGTAGTCTGCACAATGTATGTCATAAACGTAGTATGCACAATGTATGTCATAAATGTAGTCTGCACAATGTGTGTCATAAATGTAGTGAGCACAATGTATGTCATAAATGTAGTCTGCACAATGTATGTCATAAATGTAGTCTGCACAATATACGTTGAAAAATAAAACGCTGAAGAAAAAATGACAAATTGCAAAGGGAAAATGGAGAAGAGAATGAACAAAAAATTGTAAAAAAAAAAAAAAAAAAGCAAAGATTGCGCCTTGATTTAATCCTGAAGTCAGGAGGGGTGAGGTGGTAGATGGTCAGGGTCAGAATTATAAGCACGGTGCCAGTCTCCTCCGTCCCCACAAATGACCTTTGACCAACAGCAGTTACACCAGTTAGGGTCAGGTTTCCACTCACAGCTGGATGGACTGGAGGTGACACACACAGTAGTCTCCATACAGACTACAACACATGCACAGGGTGCATGGAGACTGCAAGGTCACAGCTGGTCTTGTACGGCAAACAGGCGGCCAGCTGGAACTATCAGTAATGGAAGACTGTTCTCAATGGTAGAACTATCAGTAATGGAAGACTGTTATCAATGGTAGAACTATCAGTAATGGAAGACTGTTCTCTATGGTAACTATCAGTAATTGAAGACTGTTCTCAATGGTAGAACTATCAGTAATGGAAGACTGTGCTCAAGAGTAGAACTATCAGTAATGGAAGACTGTTCTCAAGGGTAGAACTATCAATAACGGAAGACTGTTTTCAATGATAGAATTATCAGTAATGGAAGACTGTTCTCAATGGTAGAACTATCAGTAATGGAAGGCTGTTCTCAAGGGTAGAACTACCAGTAATGGAAGACTGTTCTGAAGGGTAAAACAGGTTCTCTCTATTCTGACTGTCTCCCTGCGCTCTTCCCATTCATCACTGACATCATCAACACTTCTCTCCAAACTGGAACTGTCCCAGATTCTTTCAAGTCTGCTATTGTTCACCCTCTCCTCAAGAAATACAATTTAGACCCAAATGAACTGAAAAATTACCGGCCTATCTCTAATCTCTCTTTCTTGTCAAAACTGCTTGAAAAAGTTGTCCTCAACCAACTGAACTCTCACCTGCTGCCAACAATCTCCTCATTCCTTTCCAGTCAGCCTACCGCCAGTGCCATAGCACTGAAACTGCCTTGCTACACATTCTCAACAATCTCCTCCTTGCAACTGATACTGGCAAAGTCTCTCTCCTCACACTCCTTGATCTGTCTGCAGCCTTTGATACCATTCATCATGGTATTCTCCTTTCTAGACTTCATCATACTTTTGGCATCTCTGACATTGCTCTCTCCTGGTTCACTTCATATCTATCAAACAGAAAACAAACTGTTCTCATCAATGGCACTTACTCTCAACCTGCATACCTGACCTGTGGTGTTCCACAAGGATCTGTCCTTGGCCCTGTTCTTTTCACTCTTTACACCTCCCTCCTGCCCACCATCATCAACTCCCACTCTATAAAACATCACTTCTATGCTGATGACACCCAACTTCAAGACAGTGACTCACCTGACAATATACAGCGCCTCCTGACTCGCACCACTGAGTGTTACTCGGACATTAAAAATTGGATGATATACAACAAACTTCAGCTAAATGATGACAAGACAGAAGCTATCCTCATTGGCACCCGTCAGAAACTTTCTCAGCTGCCTCCTCTTTCTCTCCCATTATGTAACACATCAGTCCCAATTTTTGATTCAGCTAAAAACCTTGGTGTCTGCATTGACTCTACCCTCTCCATGAACAACTTTGTTTCTCAAACTGCCAGATCTTGCTACTATCACCTCCATCGTATAAGCCTGATCAGGAAGTATCTCTCTGTGGAAACAACTGCAAAACTCGTTCTCTCGATTGCAATTCACTCCTGTCCGGTCTTCCTGCCTCCACCACTCACATCCTACAGCGCATTCAAAACAATGCTGCACGCCTTGTACTCAAAAAGAAAAAAGCTGACCACATATCTCCTCTCCTGGCACAGCTTCACTGGCTCCCTGTATCAAAGCGCATACAGTACAAACTAGACACCATGTGCTACAAAAGCTTCAATAACGCAGCCCCCGATTACCTGTCAAGCCTACTTGAGATCTATGTTCCCTCACGTACCCTCCGCTCTGCCTCCGATCCTCTGACTTTTCGCTTTCCACGCACTAAGCTCAATACCTATGGTCCACGAGCCTTCTCTGTTTCTGGTCCGCTCTCCTGGAACAAACTTCCTCTCTCAGTCCGTCAGCAACCTACTTTTGTCTCCTTCAAGTCCGCTCTCAAAACTCACCTTTTCTCCTCTGCATAAAATCCTGACCTCACTCAATCCCCTCTGCAGCCTGTCTCCACTCGGAGGGGAATCACATTGTAATATATAATTGTATATAATATGCTCTCTATAATTTTCCATTGCTTTTATTCTTTCTCCCCATTTATAGCCGTGTGCGTGTGTGTGTGTGTGTGTGCGCGCACGCACGTGTGTGTGTGTGTGTGTGTGCGTGTGTGCGTGTGTGTGCGTGCGTGCGCGTGTGTGTGTCTGTTTCAGCGCTTAGATTTGATTTTATCAAGATTTTGCGCTATATAAATATTGTTATTATTATTATAAAACTATCAGTAATGGAAGACTGTTCTCAAGGGTAGAACTATCAGTAATGGAAGACTGTTCTCAATGGTAGAACTATCAGTAATGGAAGACTGTTCTCAAGGGTAGAACTATCAGTAATGGTAGACTGTTCTCAAGGGTAGAATATCAGTAATGGAAGACTGTGTTCTCAATGGTAAATATCAGTAGTGGAAGTCTGTTCTCAATGGTAGAACTATCAGTAATGGAAGACTGTTCTCAGTGGTAACCATCAGTAAATGAAAACTGTTCTCAATGGTAGAACAATGAGTAATGGAAGACTGTTCTGAATGGTAGAACTATCAGTAATGGAAGATTGTTCTCAACGTGAGAACTATCAGTGATGGAAGATTGTTCTCAACGTGAGATTTTCTGAATGGTAGAACGATCACTAATGGAAGACTTCTAAATAGTAGAACTATCAGTGATGGAAAATTGTTCTCAATGGTAGAACTATCAGGAATGGAAGACTTTTCAATGATAGAACGATGATTGATGGAAGACTGTTCTCAACGTGAGAACTATCAGTAATGAAAGAGTGTTGTCAATAGTAGAACTATCAGTAATCAAAGAGTGTTTTTATTCCAATCACGTGACGTTCACTGGTCTTCCACCTGCCAGTGTTGTGGTCACGTGACCAGTAGATCACATTTCTCAATGCACTGAAAGTTTTTGTTTGTCAATGACCTTGACACCATTGGAAGTCTGTTCCCCGCTTCCCCTCCCAGTGAGACTGTTGAAGGCGTGTTGTTGTGTGAAACAGGTCGTGTGTGAGAGCTGAATGCTGTGTGTATTGTGGTCTGTTAACAACAAGAGTTAGTTAGTCACGTCAATGTTAACGTCCTACTGTCATCGCATAGTCACTGTGGAGACAATTGTGGGGAAAAAAGTCAAGGAGGAAAATAGTTATGGAAATAAGTCAAAGAAAAAAAAACCCACCTAAATTCCATGTTTTATCTAAGAAATTTAATACCACCTAAATTCCATGTTTTATCTAAGAATTTTAATTCCACCTAAATTCCATGTTTTATCTAAGAAATTTAATACCACCTAAATTCCATGTTTTATCTAAGAATTTTAATTCCACCTAAATTCCATGTTTTATCTAAGAATTTTAATACCACCTAAATTCCATGTTTTATCTAAGAAATTTAATACCACCTAAATTCCATGTTTTATCTAAGAAATTTAATACCACCTAAATTCCATGTTTTATCTAAGAAATTTAATACCACCTAAATTCCATGTTTTATCTAAGAATTTTAATTCCACCTAAATTCCATGTTTTATCTAAGAAATTTAATACCACCTAAATTCCATGTTTTATCTAAGAATTTTAATTCCACCTAAATTCCATGTTTTATCTAAGAATTTTAATACCACCTAAATTCCATGTTTTATCTAAGAAATTTAATACCACCTAAATTCCATGTTTTATCTAAGAATTTTAATACCACCTAAATTCCATGTTTTATCTAAGAATTTTAATACCACCTAAATTCCATGTTTTATCTAAGAATTTTAATTCCACCTAATTTCTATATTTTACATAAGAATTTTAATGCCACCTGAATTCCATGTTTTATCTAAGAATTTTAATGCCATCTGAATTCCATGTTTTATCTAAGAATTTTAATTCCACCTAATTTCTATATTTTACATAAGAATTTTAATGCCACCTGAATTCCATGTTTTATCTAAGAATTTTAATGCCATCTGAATTCCATGTTTTATCTAAGAATTTTAATACCACCTAAATTCCATGTTTTATCTAAGAATTTTAATACCACCTAAATTCCATGTTTCATCTAAGAATTTTAATACCACCTAAATTCCATGTTTTATCTAAGAATTTTAATACCACCTAAATTCCATGTTTCATCTAAGAATTTTAATTCCACTTAATTTCTATATTTTACATAAGAATTTTAATGCCTCCTAAATTCCATGTTTTACGATAAGAATTTCAATGCCACCTACATACCATGTTTTACATAAATATTAAAAATTTTCAACGCTTCCTAAATACCATGTTTTACATAAACATTACAATGCCTCCTAAATACCATGTTTTACATAAACATTTCTATGCTTCCTAAATTCCATGTTTTATCTAAGAAATTTAATACCACCTAAATTCCATGTTTTATCTAAGAATTTTAATTCCACCTAAATTCCATGTTTTATCTAAGAATTTTAATACCACCTAAATTCCATGTTTTATCTAAGAAATTTAATACCACCTAAATTCCATGTTTTATCTAAGAAATTTAATACCACCTAAATTCCATGTTTTATCTAAGAAATTTAATACCACCTAAATTCCATGTTTTATCTAAGAAATTTAATACCACCTAAATTCCATGTTTTATCTAAGAAATTTAATACCACCTAAATTCCATGTTTTATCTAAGAATTTTAATTCCACCTAAATTCCATGTTTTATCTAAGAAATTTAATACCCCTAAATTCCATGTTTTATCTAAGAATTTTAATTCCACCTAAATTCCATGTTTTATCTAAGAATTTTAATACCACCTAAATTCCATGTTTTATCTAAGAAATTTAATACCACCTAAATTCCATGTTTTATCTAAGAAATTTAATACCACCTAAATTCCATGTTTTATCTAAGAAATTTAATACCACCTAAATTCCATGTTTTATCTAAGAATTTTAATTCCACCTAAATTCCATGTTTTATCTAAGAATTTTAATACCACCTAAATTCCATGTTTTATCTAAGAATTTTAATGCCACCTAAATTCCATGTTTTATCTAAGAATTTTAATTCCACCTAATTTCTATATTTTACATAAGAATTTTAATGCCACCTGAATTCCATGTTTTATCTAAGAATTTTAATGCCATCTGAATTCCATGTTTTATCTAAGAATTTTAATTCCACCTAATTTCTATATTTTACATAAGAATTTTAATGCCACCTGAATTCCATGTTTTATCTAAGAATTTTAATGCCATCTGAATTCCATGTTTTATCTAAGAATTTTAATACCACCTAAATTCCATGTTTTATCTAAGAATTTTAATACCACCTAAATTCCATGTTTCATCTAAGAATTTTAATACCACCTAAATTCCATGTTTTATCTAAGAATTTTAATACCACCTAAATTCCATGTTTCATCTAAGAATTTTAATTCCACTTAATTTCTATATTTTACATAAGAATTTTAATGCCTCCTAAATTCCATGTTTTACGATAAGAATTTCAATGCCACCTACATACCATGTTTTACATAAATATTAAAAATTTTCAACGCTTCCTAAATACCATGTTTTACATAAACATTACAATGCCTCCTAAATACCATGTTTTACATAAACATTTCTATGCTTCCTAAATACCATGTTTTACATAAACATTTCTATGCTTCCTAAATACCATGTTTTACATAAATATTACAATGCTTCCTAAATACCATGTTTTACATAAACATTTCTATGCTTCCTAAATACCATGTTTTACATAAACATTTCTATGCTTCCTAAATACCATGTTTTACATAAACATTTCTATGCTTCCTAAATACCATGTTTTACATAAACATTTCTATGCTTCCTAAATACCATGTTTTACATAAACATTTCTATGCTTCCTAAATACCATGTTTTACATAAACATTTCTATGCTTCCTAAATACCATGTTTTACATAAACATTTCTATGCTTCCTAAATACCATGTTTTACATAAACATTTCTATGCTTCCTAAATACCATGTTTTACATAAACATTTCTATGCCTCCTAAATACCATGTTTTACATAAACATTTCTATGCCTCCTAAATACCATGTTTTACATAAACATTACAATGCTTCCTAAATACCATGTTTTACATAAACATTACAATGCTTCCTAAATACCATGTTTTACATAAACATTTCTATGCTTCCTAAATACCATGTTTTACATAAACATTTCTATGCCACCTGAATTCCACATTTTAATCGACCTTCTCAGTTTTGCGTGTAGCGTTTATTCAAGAGGGATTCATCGCACTCAGACAAGACCATACACGCTCTATCCACATCCGCCAGCAGTTATCTGCCAGACTCCCCGAGCCTGCACGAAACCCAACGCGCTGGGAAGATCTTCATATGGGGAAAAAAGGATGGCGGGGGAGGGGGGGGGGGAGAAAGGACCTATGAAACTGTAAGTTGACACCACCAGAATGATAAAACATCCAGATGGGCAGCCAACAGGTCATTGGACCTATGGAACAGTAAGCTGACACCACCAGAATGATGGAAACATTGAGATGGACAGCCAACAGACCAGTGGACCTATGGAACTGTAAGTTGACACCGTCAGAATGATGGAAACATTCACATGGGCAGCCAACAGGCCAGTGGACCTATGAAACAGCAACCTGACACCACCAGAATGATGGAAACATTCAGATAGGCAGCCAACAGGCCAGTTAGTAGTGTTGTGGTCTAGGATTGAACTCGGGAGATATCAGATCTTGAGTCCACGTCGCCATCAAAAGAATGAAGCAGCGGGCATGATGGTGGTTGACAGGTAATCCACAGTGAGTCCAGTATGTGTTGGTGTCAGTGCACGTTAACTTTCTGTTGGAGGACTGACGCTGCCTGCTGAGTGAATATATCATAAACAGCAGTATTGTGCAGTGTACTGCTTTGTTCCTTTGGTTGTTGTCATTGATGATGATGTTGTTATCACTGTTGCTGTGGTGGTGGTGGTGATGGTGGTTGTGGTGGTGATGGTGGTTGTGGTGGTGATGGCAGCAAATGGTGTTTTTCCTTCGTAATGTTAGTTGCATGCAAGTTATATTCCATTCTCCAGTTTATCAGCAGCAGTAGCGTCATCGTCATCGTCATCGTCTTCGTCATCATTAGCACCATCATCATCTTTTCTCCTCCCCCCTCTCCATATCCCCCACTTCCACCTCCTCCCCCAGCAGTGAGGGTCAGACGCTGACACAGCCATTCCTTGTCCCCCGCCAACAGTGACCTCTGCCCTTTGACACAGCCATTCCTTGTCCTCCGCCAACAGTGACCTCTGCCCTTTGACACAGCCATTCCTTGTCCTCCTCTAACAGTGACCTCTGCCCTTTGACACAGCCATTCCTTGTCCTCCGCCAACAGTGACCTCTGCCCTTTGACACAGCCATTCCTTGTCCACTGCCAACAGTGACCTCTGCCCTTTGACACAGGCGCCATGTTTCAGGAAGTGAGATCACCCTTGTGTCGCGTGTCGGGAGCCATCTTGTTGCCCGTGTCAACACAAACTCCACACGCCGATGTCACCCTGTGGCTTGTGGCTAAACACTGTGGCATGGCGACAATCGGACACACGTCAGTGATGGACCGTTAATCCAGTGTGGGCTTGTGATGACGGCTATCATGTGTGAATGGCTCTCCGACAGACAGCAGGCTTGCCGTGTGGCTTAGTGGACACAGCACTGGTGGAAGATGGTAGACGGTCAGATTTCAAGTTCCCTGCTCCACAAAGGATTTTGTCTTAATGTTGAACCGTTTGTTGTTATTTTGCATAAGGGGATTTCTTGATTTTTACTGATGAACCATTACTTCAGTCTTCTTGCTGTTTAACTCCAGCCCTTTATTTCTGCTCTGAGAGATACAGACACCTGCGGTGCTGGTCAGAAATCTTGAGCAATACCCACAATGACGTATGTGTAAAGTGGATCAGCCTCCACAGTATTTGTTTCAGTCTTACGAACAGGTCCATAACAAGCTCAATGGCCGAAAAAAAACCAACCACAACCTATTTTTAGATTGGAGGTTTCACCACAAAAGTGTCCCAAACTTGTGACAGTCATCACTGTGTTGAGTTCAAACAAGGTCAAGGTCAGGGATTGACTTTTTGTTGACTGACAAACCACGGGGCCAAATGTTGTCCCTTAACTCACACGGTCAAACATCACAAGGGAGGGAGGGACAGGGGAATGGTGGTGTTATTCACCTGTAAGGCTGTCGACTACAGGGAGATAGGGAAGACATGTGGTGATGATGTCAACTACAGGGAGATAGGGAAGACATGTGGTGATGTCAACTACAGGGAGATAGGGAAGACATGTGGTGATGTCAACTACAGGGAGATAGGGAAGACATGTGATGATGTCAACTACAGGGAGATAGGGAAGACATGTGGTGATGATGTCAACTACAGGGAGATAGGGAAGACATGTGGTGATGATGTCAACTACAGGGAGATAGGGAAGACATGTGGTGATGATGTCAACTACAGGGAGATAGGGAAGACATGTGGTGATGATGTCAACTACAGGGAGATAGGGAAGACATGTGGTGATGATGTCAACTACAGGGAGATAGGGAAGACATCTGGTGATGATGTCAACTACAGGGAGATAGGGAAGACATGTGGTGATGATGTCAACTACAGGAGATAGGGAAGACATGTGGTGATGATGTCAACTACAGGGAGATAGGGAAGACATGTGATGATGTCAACTACAGGGAGATAGGGAAGACATGTGGTGATGTCAACTACAGGGAGATAGGGAAGACATGTGGTGATGATGTCAACTACAGGGAGATAGGGAAGACATGTGATGATGTCAACTACAGGGAGATAGGGAAGACATGTGGTGATGATGTCAACTACAGGGAGATAGGGAAGACATGTGGTGATGATGTCAACTACAGGGAGATAGGGAAGACATGTGGTGATGATGTCAACTACAGGGAGATAGGGAAGACATGTGATGATGTCAACTACAGGGAGATAGGGAAGACATGTGGTGATGATGTCAACTACAGGGAGATAGGGAAGACATGTGGTGATGATGTCAACTACAGGGAGATAGGGAAGACATGTGATGATGTCAACTACAGGGAGATAGGGAAGACATGTGGTGATGATGTCAACTACAGGGAGATAGGGAAGACATGTGGTGATGATGTCAACTACAGGGAGATAGGGAAGACATGTGGTGATGATGTCAACTACAGGGAGATAGGGAAGACATGTGGTGATGATGTCAACTACAGGGAGATAGGGAAGACATGTGGTGATGATGTCAACTACAGGGAGATAGGGAAGACATGTGGTGATGATGTCAACTACAGGGAGATAGGGAAGACATGTGGTGATGATGTCAACTACAGGGAGATAGGGAAGACATCTGGTGATGATGTCAACTACAGGGAGATAGGGAAGACATGTGGTGATGATGTCAACTACAGGGAGATAGGGAAGACATGTGGTGATGATGTCAACTACAGGGAGATAGGGAAGACATGTGGTGATGTCAACTACATGGAGATAGGGAAGACATCTGGTGATGATGTCAACTACAGGGAGATAGGGAAGACATCTGGTGATGATGTCAACTACATGGAGATAGGGAAGACATGTGGTGATGATGTCAACTACAGGGAGATAGGGAAGACATCTGGTGATGATGTCAACTACAGGGAGATAGGGAAGACATGTGGTGATGATGTCAACTACAGGGAGATAGGGAAGACATGTGGTGATGTCAACTACAGGGAGATAGGGAAGACATGTGGTGATGTCAACTACAGGGAGATAGGGAAGACATCTGGTGATGTCAACTACAGGGAGATAGGGAAGACATGTGGTGATGATGTCAACTACAGGGAGATAGGGAAGACATGTGGTGATGATGTCAACTACAGGAGATAGGGAAGACATGTGGTGATGTCAACTACAGGAGATAGGGAAGACATGTGTGATGATGTCAACTACAGGGAGATAGGGAAGACATGTGATGATGTCAACTACAGGGAGATAGGGAAGACATGTGGTTGATGTCAACTACAGGGAGATAGGGAAGACATCAGTGGTGAGAATGATGTCAACTACAGGGAGATAGGAAGACATTGGTGATGTCACTACAGGGAGATAGGGAAGACATGTGGTGATGATGTCAACTACAGGGAGATAGGGAAGACATCTGGTGATGATGTCAACAATACATGGGAGATAGGGAAGAAGATGGTGATGTCAACTACAGGGAGATAGGGAAGACATGTGGTGATGTCAACTACAGGGAGATAGGGAAGACATGGTGTGATGTCAACTACAGGGAGATAGGGAAGACATGTGGTGATGTCAACTACAGGGAGATAGGGAAGACATGTGGTGATGTCAACTACAGGGAGATAGGGAAGACATGTGGTGATGTCAACTACAGGGAGATAGGGAAGACATGTGGTGATGTCAACTACAGGGAGATAGGGAAGACATGTGGTGATGTCAACTACAGGGAGATAGGGAAGACATGTGGTGATGTCAACTACAGGGAGATAGGGAAGACATGTGGATGATGTCAACTACAGGGAGATAGGGAAGACATGTGATGATGTCAACTACAGGGAGATAGGGAAGACATGTGGTGATGTCAACTACAGGGAGATAGGGAAGACATGTGGTGATGATGTCAACTACAGGGAGATAGGGAAGACATGTGTGATGATGTCAACTACAGGGAGATAGGGAAGACATGTGTGTGATGTCAACTACAGGGAGATAGGGAAGACATGTGGTGATGATGTCAACTACAGGGAGATAGGGAAGACATGTGGTGATGATGTCAACTACAGGGAGATAGGGAAGACATGTGGTGATGATGTCAACTACAGGGAGATAGGGAAGACATGTGGTGATGATGTCAACTACAGGGAGATAGGGAAGACATGTGGTGATGATGTCAACTACAGGGAGATAGGGAAGACATCTGGTGATGATGTCAACTACAGGGAGATAGGGAAGACATGTGGTGATGATGTCAACTACAGGGAGATAGGGAAGACATCTGGTGATGATCCAGTGCCCGTTATGCACACTGTCTAGTGCCCATTATGCACACCGTATAGTGCCCGTTATGCACACCGTCCAGTGCCCATTATGCACACCGTCCAGTGCCCATTATGCACACCGTCCAGTGCCCATTATGCACACCGTCCAGTGCCCATTATGCACACCGTCCAGTGCCCATTATGCACACCATCCAGAGCCCATTATGCACACCATCCAGTGCCCATTATGCACACCACCCAGTGGCCATTATGCACACCGTGTAGTGCCCATTATGCACACTGTCCAATGCCCATTATGCACACCGTCCAGTGCCCATTATGCACACCATCCAGTGCCCATTATGCACACCATCCAGTGCTCATTATGCACACCGTCTAGTACCCATTATGCAGACCGTGTAGTGCCCATTATGCACACCGTCCAGTGCCCATTATGCACACCGTCCAGTGCCCATTATGCAGACCATCTAATGCCCATTATGCACACCGTGTAGTGCCCATTATGCACACCGTCCAGTGCCCATTATGCACACCATCCAGAGACCATTATGCACACCATCCAGAGCCCATTATGCACACCGTCCAGTGCCCATTATGCACACCGTCCAGTGCCCATTATGCACACCGTCCGGTGCCCATTATGCACACCATCCAGTGCCCATTATGCACACCATCCAGTGGCCATTATGCACATCGTCTTGTGCCCATTATGCACATCGTCTTGTGCCCATTATGCACACCGTCCAGTGCCCATTATGCACACCGTCTAGTGCCCATTATGCACACCATCTAGTGCCCATTATGCACACCATCTAGTGCCCATTATGCACACCGTCTAGTGCCCATTATGCACACCATCTAGTGCCCATTATGCACACCGTCTAGTGCCCATTATGCACACCATCTAGTGCCCATTATGCACACCGTCCAGTGCCCATTATGCACACAGTCCAGTGCCCATTATGCACACCATCTAGTGCCCACGCCCTGTGGAATATACATGTATCTGTCTTTTCTTGTCCTGGTTCCAGCAGTACACCCGTGTTGTCCTTCAGTTTTGTTTGTGGGTTTATGATGGGTTGTTACTGCTTGTTGTTGTTTTTTACCTTTTTCTTCAGGCAGTCATATTCCGTTTTCGGGAGTGTGCATGCTGAGTGTTGTTGTGTTTCCATAAGCCACTGAACATTGCCATGACTTACAGGGTCTTTAACGTGCGTCTGTGGTGTTGTGCGTGTGTATACACACCAAAGAGGTCAGAGACACCAGCAGATCTGTACACTCGTCGACCTGGGAGATGGGAAAAATCTCCACCTGTTGGCAAAATAGGTTGGAACCCTGACCGTTCAGATGGAAGTCCAACATGTAATCCACTCGGCCATCTCGCTCATTTGACTTGATATTGTAAAATGGAAAATGTCGGGTAGAAATTTGTGCGCTTTGACAAGGGAGACTACCGACTTTTCATATTGCGAACAGAGGCTTCAGTTTATCAATACCGACCGTATGTCAAGTTGGTGTCAGTCAATATTTAAGTGGAGATTATTGAATGCCGAACTGTGTCAGTCAATATTAACATCAGGACTACTGAATGTTGAAGTAATGGAAATTGCAGGTCAATGGAGGTGTCACAGCGTATGCTTGTGGGTTACTGGGTTGACACATATCCCACCCAGTGTTTGGAGCTCAGTGTCACCCGCACGTTAATGACCCCACGTCATTTTCCTACCCTTAGACATCCCGTTAGCCACAGACACTGAGGCCACATCCACACACACTGATTAACATGATAACATGATAAGACCCCGAGTGTCACAGGTTACAGCTGGATAATTGCTTCCACAAACAGCCGGCAACATTCCATTTCTGGGTAAGCAGAATCATACGGCCCCTTACAGGCCAAGAGCTATGGACTCAAGATCTGACACCTGGAGTTCAGTCCCAGCCTGCACCATAAAGTCTGTTGTGTTGGCTGCCTGTCTGAATATGGCCATCATCCTGGTGCTGTCAGTTTAGTGTTTCATAGGACCTGCCCCACCACCACCACCTCTTCTTGTGAACATCTTGCCAGCGTTAATCGTTTTGTGCAGGCTCAAGGATTCCGCCAGATGATAAATGCTTGAATGGCGGGAACGCGTAAGAAATTGCCCGCGTGCGATGATACACTTTTGAGCAAACTGCAAGTTCAGCTACAGACAAACTCAGGTGGATATTTGATGCTATCGGAACATGCACGGGGAATATAGCGTTTTGTGGACAAACAGATCATAAACAACTCATATTCTTTCTTTCGTTTAGATAAAACGATACATCACTTTACCTTCTAAGAATACACTTTACGACACATTGTAATCAGTATCATTCACACACAATTTTCTTGGCCGGGGGGGGGGGGGGGGGGGAATACAGGGCGAGGAATTAGTGATTTCAGCCTGTTAAAAAGTCCGACAGTCAATTATTTCACATCTTGTCGTGACGTAGGTGTTAACTATTGTGCGTAGCCAGTATACTGTTTAGATAGTTCATACATCCAAATGGTAACCAGGAACGCTTCAGGTTACTATTAAGGATATCATCATTAAACTGCCTACATTTATATAGTAACTAGAAGTAGTTCAGGTTCAGGTTACTGTTACAGATGTAATCATTAAACTGCATACATCCAAATAATAACAGACACAGTTCAGGTTACTATTACAGATATTATAATACAAATAATAACCAGAACTTGTCAGTTCAGTTACTGTTACACAGATTATCATTAAACTGCATACATCCAAATAGTACCCAGAACAAGTTCAGGTTACAATCACAGATATCAGTGATTAAATTGTTCATATCCACGTACAGAAACACAGAAAGATGAAAGGAGAACCACGTATATAATTCACAAAACACGACAGGGGAAAATTATCTGCCATCTGTATTCTCAGCTTAGCAAAACGTCAAGGACGTTCTCTTGTTATTTTTGTCCAAATTGTTGTGTATTTCTTATTTGTTGTCGTTTTGTGTATACATGATAAAAAATGTCACCTGTCCTATTTTGTGACTTCATTTGCCTTCCCACTGTATTTCTTGTGTGTTTCTCGTGTATGTTTCTTTAACCTATTGACTTCTGCACCCTGTCTATCAAATGCAAAAACTTAACCCTTTGACTCCCTCACCCTATCCACCAGCATCATGTCTGGCCTGACTACAAGCTGAACAAGCTGTGTGTGTAGCATCATGTCTGCCCTGACTGACAAGCTGAACAAGCTGTGTGTGTAGTATCATGTCTGGCCAGACAGACAAGCTGAACAAGCTGTGTGTAGAGTATATTGTCTGGCCTGACTACAAGCTGAACAAGCTGTGTGTGGAGCATCATGTCTGGCCTGACTACAAGCTGAACAAGCTGTGTAGAGCATCATGTCTGGCCTGACTACAAGCTGAACAAGCTGTGTGTGGAGCATCATGTCTGGCCTGACTGACAAGCTGAACAAGCTGTGTGTGGAGCATCATGTCTGGCCTGACTACAAGCTGAACAAGCTGTGTAGAGCATCATGTCTGGCCTGACTACAAGCTGAACAAGCTGTGTGTAGAGTATCATGTCTGGCCTGACTACAAGCTGAACAAGCTGTGTGTGGAGCATCATGTCTGGCCTGACTACAAGCTGAACAAGCGTGTGTGGAGTATCATGTCTGCCTGACTACAAGCTGAACAAGCTGTGTGTGTAGTATCATGTCTGGCCTGACTACAAGCTGAACAAGCTGTGTGTGGAGCATCATGTCTGGCCTGACTACAAGCTGAACAAGCTGTGTGTGGAGCATCATGTCTGGCCTGACTACAAGCTGAACAAGCTGTGTGTGGAGCATCATGTCTGGCCTGACTACAAGCTGAACAAGCTGTGTGTGGAGCATCATGTCTGGCCTGACTACAAGCTGAACAAGCTGTGTGTGGAGCATCATGTCTGGCCTGACTACAAGCTGAACAAGCTGTGTAGAGCATCATGTCTGGCCTGACTGACAAGCTGAACAAGCTGTGTGTGAGCATCATGTCTGGCCTGACTACAAGCTGAACAAGCTGTGTGTGTAGTATCATGTCTGGCCTGACTACAAGCCGAACAAGCTGTTAGAGCATAATGTCTGGCCTGACTGACAAGCTGAACAAGCTGTGTGGAGCATCATGTCTGGCCTGACTACAAGCTGAACAAGCTGTGTGTAGTATCATGTCTGGCATGACTACAAGCTGAACAAGCTGTGTGTAAACATCATGTCTGGCCTGACTACAAGCTGAACAAGCTGTGTAGAGTATCATGTCTGGCCTGACTGACAAGCTGAACAACTGTGTAAGCATCATGTCTGGCCTGACTACAAGCTGAACAAGCTGTGTGTGGAGCATCATGTGTGGCCTGACTACAAGCTGAACAAGCTGTGTGGAGTATCATGTCTGGCCTGACTACAAGCTGAACAAGCTGTGTTGTGAGTATCATGTCTGGCCTGACTACAAGCTGAACAAGCTGTGTGTGGAGTATCATGTCTGCCTGACTGACAAGCTGAACAAGCTGTGTGGAGCATCATGTCTGGCTGACTACAAGCTGAACAAGCTGTGTGGAGCATCATGTCTGGCCTGACTGACAAGCTGAACAAGCTGTGTGGAGCATCATGTCTGGCCTGACTACAAGCTGAACAAGCCTGTGTGTGTAGTATCATGTCTGGCCTGACTACAAGCTGAACAAGCTGTGTGTGGATATCATGTCTGGCCTGACTACAAGCTGAACAAGCTGTGTGTGGTCATCATGTCTGGCCTGACTACAAGCTGAACAAGCTGTGTGTGGAGTATCATGTCTGGCCTGACTGACAAGCTGAACAGCTGTGTGTGTGTGAGTATCATGTCTGGCCTGACTACAAGTGAACAGCTGTGTAGAGCATCATGTCTGGCCTGACTACAAGCTGAACAAGCTGTGTGGAGCATCATGTCTGGCCTGACTACAAGCTGAACAAACTGTGTGGAGCATCATGTCTGGCCTGACTACAAGCTGAACAAGCTGTGTGTGTAGAGCATCATGTCTGGCCTGACTACAAGCTGAACAAGCTGTGTGTAGCATCATGTCTGGCCTGACTACAAGCTGAACAAGCTGTGTGTGGAGCATCATGTCTGGCCTGACTGACAAGCTGAACAAGCTGTGTGTGTGTAGAGCATCATATCTGGCCTGACTGACAAGCTGAACAAGCTGTGTTGTGTAGAGCATCATATCTGGCCTGACTGACAAGCTGAACAAATTTTGTGTGGAGCATCATGTCTGGCCTGACTACAAGCTGTGTTGAGCATCATGTCTGACCTGACTGACAAGCTGAACAAGCTGTGTGGAGCATCATGTCTGACCTGACTGACAAGCTGAACAAGCTTTGTGTGGAGCATGATGTCTGGCCTGACTACAAGCTGAACAAGCTGTGTGGAGCATCATGTCTGGCCTGACTACAAGCTGAACAAGCTGTGTGGAGCATCATGTCTGGCCTGACTACAAGCTGAACAAGCTGTGTGGAGCATCATGTCTGGCCTGACTGACAAGCTGAACAAGCTGTGTGGAGCATCATGTCTGACCTGACTGACAAGCTGAACAAGCTGTGTGTAGCATCATGTCTGGCCTGACTACAAGCTGAACAAGCTGTGTGGAGCATCATGTCTGGCCTGACTACAAGCTGAACAAGCTGTGTGGAGCATCATGTCTGACCTGACTGACAAGCTGAACAAGCTTTGTGTGGAGCATGATGTCTGGCCTGACTACAAGCTGAACAAGCTGTGTAGAGCATGATGTCTGGCCTGACTACAAGCTGAACAAGCTGTGTGTGGAGCATCATATCTGGCCTGACAAGCTGAACAAGCTGTGTGGAGCATCATGTCTGGCCTGACAAGCTGAACAAGCTGTGTGGAGCATCATGTCTGGCCTGACTACAAGCTGAACAAGCTGTGTGTGGAGCATCATGTCTGGCCTGACTACAAGCTGAACAAGCTGTGTGTGGAGCATCATGTCTGGCCTGACTACAAGCTGAACAAGCTGTGTGTGGAGCATCATGTCTGGCCTGACTACAAGCTGAACAAGCTGTGTGTGGAGCATCATGTCTGGCCTGACTACAAGCTGAACAAGCTGTGTGTGGAGCATCATGTCTGGCCTGACTACAAGCTGAACAAGCTGTGTGTGGAGCATCATGTCTGGCCTGACTACAAGCTGAACAAGCTGTGTGTGGAGCATCATGTCTGGCCTGACTGACAAGCTGAACAAGCTGTGTAGAGCATCATGTCTGGCCTGACTACAAGCTGAACAAGCTGTGTAGAGCATCATGTCTGGCCTGACTACAAGCTGAACAAGCTGTGTGGAGTATCATGTCTGGCCTGACTGACAAGCTGAACAAGCTGTGTAGAGCATCATGTCTGGCCTGACTACAAGCTGAACAAGCTGTGTGGAGCATCATGTGTGGCCTGACTACAAGCTGAACAAGCTGTGTGTGTAGAGCATCATGTCTGGCCTGACTACAAGCTGAACAAGCTGTGTGTGTAGAGCATCATGTCTGGCCTGACTACAAGCTGAACAAGCTGTGTGTGGAGCATCATGTCTGGCCTGACTACAAGCTGAACAAGCTGTGTGTGGAGCATCATGTCTGGCCTGACTGACAAGCTGAACAAGCTGTGTAGAGCATCATGTCTGGCCTGACTACAAGCTGAACAAGCTGTGTGTGTAGAGCATCATGTCTGGCCTGACTACAAGCTGAACAAGCTGTGTGTGGAGCATCATGTCTGGCCTGACTACAAGCTGAACAAGCTGTGTGTGTGTAGAGCATCATGTCTGGCCTGACTACAAGCTGAACAAGCTGTGTAGAGCATCATGTCTGGCCTGACTACAAGCTGAACAAGCTGTGTGTGGAGCATCATGTCTGGCCTGACTACAAGCTGAACAAGCTGTGTGTGTGTAGAGCATCATGTCTGGCCTGACTACAAGCTGAACAAGCTGTGTGTGGAGCATCATGTCTGGCCTGACTACAAGCTGAACAAGCTGTGTGTGGAGCATCATGTCTGGCCTGACTACAAGCTGAACAAGCTGTGTGGAGCATCATGTCTGGCCTGACTGACAAGCTGAACAAGCTGTGTGTGTGTAGAGCATCATGTCTGGCCTGACTACAAGCTGAACAAGCTGTGTAGAGCATCATGTCTGGCCTGACTGACAAGCTGAACAAGCTGTGTGTGTGTAGAGCATCATGTCTGGCCTGACTACAAGCTGAACAAGCTGTGTAGAGCATCATGTCTGGCCTGACTACAAGCTGAACAAGCTGTGTGGAGCATCATGTCTGGCCTGACTACAAGCTGAACAAGCTGTGTGGAGCATCATGTCTGGCCTGACTACAAGCTGAACAAGCTGTGTGTGTGTAGAGCATCATGTCTGGCCTGACTACAAGCTGAACAAGCTGTGTAGAGCATCATGTCTGGCCTGACTACAAGCTGTGTAGAGCATCATGTCTGGCCTGACTACAAGCTGTGTAGAGCATCATGTCTGGCCTGACTGACAAGCTGAACAAGCTGTGTGTAGAGCATCATGTGTGGCCTGACTACAAGCTGAACAAGCTGTGTGTGGAGCATCATGTCTGGCCTGATTGACAAGCTGAACAAGCTGTGTAGAGCATCATGTCTGGCCTGACTACAAGCTGAACAAGCTGTGTGGAGCATCATGTCTGGCCTGACTACAAGCTGAACAAGCTGTGTGTAGAGCATCATGTGTGGCCTGACTACAAGCTGAACAAGCTGTGTGTGGAGCATCATGTCTGGCCTGATTGACAAGCTGAACAAGCTGTGTAGAGCATCATGTCTGGCCTGACTACAAGCTGAACAAGCTGTGTGGAGCATCATGTCTGGCCTGACTACAAGCTGAACAAGCTGTGTGGAGCATCATGTCTGGCCTGACTACAAGCTGAACAAGCTGTGTGGAGCATCATGTCTGGCCTGACTACAAGCTGAACAAGCTGTGTACAGCATCATGTCTGGCCTGACTGACAAGCTGAACAAGCTGTGTGTGGAGCATCATGTCTGGCCTGACTACAAGCTGAACAAGCTGTGTGTGGAGCATCATGTTTGGCCTGACTACAAGCTGAACAAGCTGTGTGTGGAGCATCATGTCTGGCCTGACTACAAGCTGAACAAGCTGTGTAGAGCATCATGTCTGGCCTGACTGACAAGCTGAACAAGCTGTGTGTAGAGTATCATGTCTGGCCTGACTACAAGCTGAACAAGCTGTGTGGAGCATCATGTCTGGCCTGACTACAAGCTGAACAAGCTGTGTGTAGCATCATGTCTGGCCTGACTACAAGCTGAACAAGCTGTGTGTGGAGCATGATGTCTGGCCTGACTACAAGCTGAACAAGCTGTGTGGAGCATCATGTCTGGCCTGACTACAAGCTGAACAAGCTGTGTGTGGAGCATCAATGTCTGGCCTGACAAGCTGAACAAGCTGTGTGTGGAGCATCATGTCTGGCCTGACTACAAGCTGAACAAGCTGTGTGTAGCATCATGTCTGGCCTGACAAGCTGAACAAGCTGTTGTGGATCATCATGTCTGGCCTGACTACAAGCTGAACAAGCTGTATGGAGGATCATGTCTGGCCATTTTTGCCGTCGTATGGACAACCCTGTTCTGTTTGTCTCTTGGTTTATCATCTGCCCACCTCATCACTGAGCTGTGTAAATAATGTCACTGATGATCAGATGGGAATGGGTCATGCAATGCACGGACAGACCCAGTGGTCAGGCCGGGAGGTGATTGTCCAGTCAACATGGTTGCCTTAAGTCCCATCCAGCATCTTGAGAGTTTCCTGTCAACTGTTAATCTATGACAGTGAAGCTACGGTACTGTGTGAACTGTTAATCTATGAGAGTGAAGCTACGGTACGGTGTGAACTGTTGATCTATGGCAGTTGAAGCTACGGTAAAGTGTGAACTGTTTATCTATGGCAGTGAAGCTACGGTACGGTGTGAACTATTAATCTATGGCATGAAGCTATGGTACAGTGTGAACTGTTTAATCTATGGCCTACAGTTTGGTGTGAACTGTTAATCTATGGCCTACAGTACGGTGTGTGAACTGTTAATCTATGGCAGTGAAGCTATGGTAGGGTGAGAACTGTTAATCTATGGCCTACGGTACAGTGTGAACTGTTAATCTGTGGCCTACGGTACAGTGTGAACTGTTGATCTATGGCAGTGAAGCTACGGTACGGTGTGAACTGTTAATCTATGGCCTACGGTACGATGTGAACTGTTAATCTATGGCCTACGGTACAGTGTGAACTGTTGATCTATGGCAGTGAAGCTACGGTACGGTTGTGAACTGTTAATCTATGGCCTACGGTACAGTGTGAACTGTTAATCTATGGCCTACGGTACAGTGTGAACTGTTAATCTATGACCTATGGTACTTTGTGAACTGTTAATCTATGGCCTACGGTACTTGTGAACTGTTAATCTATGGCCTACGGTACTTTGTGAACTGTTAATCTATGGCCTACGGTACTTTGTGAACTGTTAATCTATGGCCTACGGTACTTTGTGAACTGTTAATCTATGGCCTACGGTACAGTGTGAACTGTTAATCTATGGCCTACGGTACAGTGTGAACTGTTAATCTATGGCCTACGGTACAGTGTGAACTGTTAATCTATGGCCTACGGTACTTTGTGAACTGCTAATCTATGGCCTACGTACTTTGTGAACTGTTAATCTATGGCCTACGGTACGGTGTGAACTGTTAATCTATGGCCTACGGTACTTTGTGAACTGTTAATCTATGGCCTACGGTACGGTGTGAACTGTTAATCTATTGGCCTACGGTACGGTGTGAACTGTTAATCTATGGCAGTGAAGCTACGGTACTTTGTGAACTGTTTATGCCAGTGAAGCTACGGTACGGTGTGAAGTATTGTGGCTTCTTGTCGTCATGGAGACAGGATAATAAGCCAAACGTGGTCAGCCATTGTGGACGATGCCTGCAGACGAGAAAGTACGACGGCTGTTGGTGTTTTGTTGAAAAATGGCGTGTTTGTCAACACTACCGTCATGCTGGTGTGGCACAGTCGTTGCTATGCCAAGTCTTTATTTAAACATTTTGTTACATTTATCTTCTGAATTTTTGGATTATAGTAGACGTTGACCAAACATGACGCCACAATACCACAAAATAAAAAAGCGAACAGTTGTTAGGTAAAACAAAGTATGACTGCTGTATGTTGAGGGTAAAACACAAGCATGAAAAAATACCTTGTTTGTAAAAGATCCTTTGAAGTATAAAAACACGACGTTTCGAGCCCAAGACAAATGGCCTGGGCTCGAAACGTCGTGTTTTTATACTGTCAAGACAAAGGGCCTGGGCTCGAAACGTCGTATTTTTTATACTGTCAAGACAAAGGGCCTGGGCTCGAAACGTCGTGTTTTTATACTCCAAAGGATCTTTTACAAACAAGGTATTTTTAATGTTCTAGCGGTTGTTAATCATGAAGTCATAGACACAGAAGACTGGTCAGCTGACCAAACCTTATCAGTCTGTATTTTCCTTCAGCTGAGAGCATTAACCCCCAGAGTACAGGAATCAGAAAAAAAACCATTAGAACTGGAATGCGTGTTCAATACGACACAAGACAGGCACAAAACTTTCAGCCAACTGGCCTTTGTCAAGCGTACGTGTAAGACAACAAAGAATAACTATCATACAACAAAGAATAAATATCATACAACAAAGAATAAATATCATACAACAAAGAATAAATATCATATAACAAAGAATAAATATCATACAACAAAGAATAAATATCATACAACAAAGAATAAATATCATATAACAAAGAATAAATATCATACAACAAAGATAAATATCATACAACAAAGAATAAATATCATATAACAAAGAATAAATATCATACAACAAAGAATAAATATCATATAACAAAGAATAAATATCATACAAACAAAGAATAAATATCATACAACAAAGAATAAATATCATACAACAAAGAATAAATATCATACAACAAAGATAAATATCATACAACAAAGAATAAATATCATATAACAAAGAATAAATATCATACAACAAAGAATAAATATCATATAACAAAGAATAAATATCATACAACAAAGAATAAATATACAACAAAGAATAAATATCATACAACAAAGAATAAATATCATACAACAAAGAATAAATATCATATAACAAAGATAAATATCATACAACAAAGAATAAATATCATACAACAAAGAATAAATATCATATAACAAAGAATGAATATCATACAACAAAGAATAAATATCATACAACAAAGAATAAATATCATACAACAAAGAATAAATATCATACAACAAAGAATAAATATCATACAACAAAGAATAAATATCATATAACAAAGAATAAATATCATACAACAAAGAATAAATATCATACAACAAAGAATAAATATCATACAACAAAGAATAAATATCATACAACAAAGAATAAATATCATACAACAAAGAATAAATATCATACAACAAAGAATAAATATCATACAACAAAGAATGAATATCATACAACAAAGAATGAATATCATACAACAAAGAATGAATATCATACAACAAAGAAAAAAATAGAAGAACAATAGCAAAACTTTCCTCTTGGTTGGTTGGTTGGTTGGTTGGTTGGTTGGTTGGTTGGTTGGTTGGTTGGTTGGTTGGTTTTTTTGTTTGGTTGTTTGGTTGGTTG
>JAPXFY010000023.1:68765731-68770731 GCA_030674185.1 Monoplex corrugatus
GGTTACTTCTCTGAAGACCTTCTGTTGTCTAGCTCTCCCTAGAGTTTCTTTCTACCTGCACATGGTCAGTCCATTGACTTCCGGGAATAGTTCGGAGGACATTCGGGAAAGACCGAAGGACACTGGGAAAGACTAGATCTGCGGGCTTTGTGGGTTGGCTTCCCACCTCGCCTTTGATAACATGCCACGAGTTTTCCAAATGAAAGATGCTCCCAGGATTCACCGAAAGGGGGAGAGAATGATGAATCCATCGGCACTGACTCCATCACGACTGGAAACGCACAACGGACCATGATTAATGACCAGTTGGAATTTCCGTGTGCGTGTGGAAGGAGATTCACCACCAAACGCGGCATGAAGATCAACAGGACAAAAATGGGCTGTTTGAAGACACATACGAACCAGCAGCAGCGCACTGCGATAGCAGGTGAGACGTTGGATGACCAAGGCCAGGAATTAAACCATAGTGCCAAGGACATCCACGCTGACGGTTCTGATGCGGATTTTGCACAAGCTCTTAACGCCAAACGTGGAAAACTCAATTTGCCGCCTGCCGGTGCAAAAGAACAATGGGAGAAATTAGATGAGGAACTTGTCCTTAAGCTGAATGCGCTAATAGGGAACAGTACGCTGGAACACAAATTTGACACATACGGAGACATCATATACTCTATCTGCAGGGACACTTATGGAGTGAAGCAGCCAAAGACAAAAACGCCTCCCCAGAAATCCAGAAGACAGCAACAGATGGAGAGCATCCGGAGGGAGAAAAGGAAGCTTAAAAAGCGAATGAAAACTGCCTCAGAATTCGAGAAGCAAGGGCTCCTGGAACTCTGGAAAGATCTGAAGGCCAAACACAATGCTCTCAGCAAAGTGGAATCAGAAAGGCGAAGAAAGAGCAAAAAGAAGAAGACTCAAGATCGTTTCTTCAAAGATCCCTTTGACTTTGCAAGAAAGCTGTTTGAACAACCCAAATCAGGGACTCTCACAGTGGGCAAGGAAACCCTAGAGCAGCATCTCAGGGAAACATATTCCGATTCTCAGCGCGAGGCACCACTTGAAATCCAAAATCTGGTTTGGCCTGCAGCGCCAGAAGGAAAATTCAATAACAAACCACCAACACTGGATGAAGTGAAGAACGTAGTAAAGAAAGCCAGAGCCAAGTCAGCACCTGGACCAAACGGAATACCATACCTGCTCTACAAGAAATGCCCAAAAGTGCTCGAGTGGCTCCACAAGATGATTCGATCAGCATGGAGGAACCAGAAGATCAGCGACCAATGGATGAGAGCTGAAGGAGTGTACATTCCGAAGGAGCAGAACTCCAGCAGCATCAATCAGTTCAGGCCAATATCACTTCTGAACGTCGAGGGGAAAATCTTCTTCTCTGTTATGGCAGCAAGATTGACAAAATACCTGACTGAAAACAAGTATCTGGATATGTCAGTCCAAAAGGGAGGCATACCAGGAATGCCTGGATGCTTGGAACATGCCACGTTGATTTGGGATGCCATCCAAAAAGCAAGAACAGAGAAGAGAGACATTGACGTAGTTTGCCTTGATCTGGCGAATGCATATGGATCAGTTCCACACGATATGATCCAGCTGGCTCTTGAAATGTATCACATCCCAGAAAACATCCGAACAATGCTGAGGAAGTATTTCCAAGGGTTCTCAATGCGGTTCTCTACCAAAGAATACACCACGGACTGGATAGACCTAGAGGTGGGCATTGCAATGGGCTGTGCAATCTCTCCCATACTGTTCGTGTTGGCAATGGAAGTCATCTTGAAAGCTGCAATGAAGAGTTCAGGTCCAGTGAATCTGGGAGATGGATACCAGATGCCTCCTCTGAAAGCTTTCATGGATGACACAACAGTCTTGTCCACGGATGAGGAAGAGACACACCAAATCATAAAGCAGCTGGATGAGCTGGTGGCCTCTTCAAGAATGAGGTTCAAACCTAAGAAATCCCGAAGTCTCTCACTGCGAAAAGGAAAAGTGGCAGATTCAGTCAAATTCATGGTAGCCAACCAAGCCATCCCCACTGTCACAGAAGAGCCAGTAAAAAGTCTCGGAAGATGGTATGATGACTCCCTGAAAGACACACAAAGGGGATGTGAAACCAAGCAAACAGCAGAAGAAGGCCTGAAGAAAATAGATAACTGCGGACTGCCAGGCAAATACAAAGTCTGGTGTCTACAGTTCATGCTGATACCAAAGCTGCTGTGGCCACTGCTAATCTATGACATTTGCACCAGCACAGTCGAAGCAATGGAAGCCAAAATCAACAAATACACAAGAAAATGGCTCGGTGTCCCACCTGGTCTCACTGATGTTGCATTCTACTGTCGTCAAGCAATGCTGAAGCTACCTCTGAAATCCATAGTGGAGGAATACAAAGTTGGAAAAGCAAGACTGTTGAGCATGCTGGAGGAATCGGAGGACAATATCGTGAGAGCAGTTCATCCAAAGCTGAGAACTGGCAGAAAGTGGAAAGTCCAAGAGGCTGTAAACAATGCCAAGAGAAACCTCAGCATCAAAGAAATAATTGGACACACGCAAACCAACAGACAGGGACTGGGAGCAACAAAAATGCAGTGGTGGTCCAAAGCCAAAGGGAAGGAAAAAAGAGACATGATCATACAGGAGTTGAAGGAAGAAGAAGATGTCAAAAGAGTGCAGAAGGCAGTCCAGCAAGGTCAACAGGGGCAATGGACAACATGGGACAGTGCACTCCAAAGAAGTCTCAGCTGGAACGATATGTGGCACATGGCTCCTCTAAGGATAAGCTTCCTCCTCAGATCTGTATATGACCTGCTCCCCTCGAATGCAAACTTAGTGAAATGGGGGAAAGCAGACGACCCAGCATGTCCGCTCTGTCAGAAGAAACAAACAGTGGAACATGTCCTAAGCTCTTGCAAAGTAGCGCTAGCCCAAGGAAGGTATACATGGAGGCACAACCAAGTTCTGAAAGTGATCACAGATGTGGTTAGCGAAAAAACCATGACCCCAAACGCACCAATTGCTATGACAACGTTCTACAAAGCAGGAGGGAAACAGGTCTGGCCCGAAAGGGCTATGACAACCAGCACATTGCCAAAGGGTCTTCTGGATGGAGCAGTCGACTGGGAGTGTACAGCAGACCTCCCAGAGTGGAGAAATTACCCAGATGTCATCATCAAGACAGGCATGAGACCAGACATCGCTCTCCACTCTGACTCCTCGAAACAAGTGATTCTGATAGAACTCACTGTGCCATACGAAAGCAGAATGGAAGAAGCACATATCTACAAGACCGAAAAATACGCCGGTCTTGCCAGCACCCTGAAGAAAGCAGGTCTGCGGGTCCAAATCTTCGCCATAGAGGTCGGGGCAAGAGGGTTTGTGGGCACCTCCGCTTATGATCTCATGAAACAACTCGCCATTTCTGGGAAGAAGAGGACTAGAGCCCTTAAAGCGATGGCAGAGGCAGCAGAAAGGAGCTCAAGCTGGATCTGGGCAAGGAGGAACCAAAAAAGTGAACTTCATAAGGATTGATGTGTGCCCCGTTAGCACATTGGTAAAACCGCGTACCGCAGTTCTGAAGCGCAGAATCGCCCAGGTTCGATCCCCGGCGTGGGAAAAAAAAAAAAAAAAAAAAAAAAAAAAAAAGACAACAGCAGAAGGGCATCCAGGAGTCATGACCTGGATGTGGCCCGGCCCCCCGAGAGTGTAAGGAATTCAGGGCCGAAACACTTGTCTAAAGGGGGTTACTTCTCTGAAGACCTTCTGTTGTCTAGCTCTCCCTAGAGTTTCTTTCTACCTTTCTTATTGACTGACTGACTGACTGACTTTGTCATTGACTAACTGACTTATGTGCTTCTTTACTTTCTTATTGACTGACTGACTGACTGGCTGGCTGGTTGACTGGCTTTGTCATTGACTAACTGACTGACTGACTGACTGACTGACTTTGTCATTGACTAACTGACTTATGTGCTTCTTTACTTTCTTATTGACTGGCTGGCTGGCTGGTTGACTGGCTGACTGGTTGGATGGCTGACAGGTTGGATGGCTGACATAATACTTATTTACTTCCTGACCAACTGACTGACTGACTGACTGACTGGCTGGCTGGCTGGCTGTTTGACTGGCTGACTGACTGACTGGCTGACTGACTGACTGACTGACTGATTAACTGACTGACTGACTGACTGACCGGCTGACTGGCTGGCTGGCTGACTGACTGACTGACTGACTGACTGGCTGACTGACTGGCTGACTGACTGACTGACTGGCTGACTGATTGACTGACTGACTGACTGGCTGGCTGACTGACTGACTGGCTGGCTGACTGGCTGACTGGCTGACTGACTGGCTGGCTGACTGACTGATTGACTGACTGGCTGGCTGACTGACTGACTGACTGACTGACTGACTGGCTGGCTGACTGACTGACTGACTGACTGACTGATTAACTGACTGACTGACCGGCTGGCTGACTGACTGGCTGACTGACTGGCTGACTGACTGACTGGCTGACTGATTGACTGACTGACTGACTGGCTGGCTGGCTGACTGGCTGGCTGACTGACTGACTGACTGACTGGCTGACTGACTGACTGACTGGCTGGCTGGCTGGCTGACTGACTGATTGACTGACTGGCTGACTGACTGACTGACTGACTGACTGATTGACTGACTAGCTGGCTGGCTGGCTGACTGAATGACTGACTGGCTGGCTGACATTGACTGACTGGTTGACTGATTGACTGACTGACTGACTGACTGACTGAATGACGGACTGAATGACTGACTGACTGACTGACGGACTGGCTTGCTGACTGACTTAATACTTATTTGCTGACTGACTGACGGACTGACTGGCTGACTGGCTGACTGGCTGACTGACTGACTGACTGGCTGGCTGACTGACTGACTGGCTGGCTGACTGACTGAGTGACTGACTGACTGGCTGACTGACTGACTGGCTGACTTATTTACTGACTGACTGGCTG
>JAPXFY010000023.1:68775731-68783231 GCA_030674185.1 Monoplex corrugatus
CCCAGTGTACTGATAGTTTGTTGCACTTGTTCAGTGGTGATGTGATCAGTGTGTCTGATGGTAGTTTGTTGTTGCACTTGTTCAGTGGTGATGTGATCAGTGTGTCTGATGGTAGTTTGTTGTTGCACTTGTTCAGTGGTGATTTGATCAGTGTGTCTGATGGTAGTTTGTTGTTGCACTTGTTCAGTGGTGATATGATCAGTGTGTCTGATGGTATTTTGTTGCACTTGTTCAGTGGTGACATGATCAGTGTGTCTGATGGTAGTTTGTTGTTGCACTTGTTCAGTGGTGACATGATCAGTGTGTCTGATGGTAGTTTGTTGTTGCACTTGTTCAGTGGTGATGTGATCAGTGTGTCTGATGGTAGTTTGTTGTTGCACTTGTTCAGTGGTGATATGATCAGTGTGTCTGATGGTAGTTTGTTGTTGCACTTGTTCAGTGGTGATTTGATCAGTGTGTCTGATGGTAGTTTGTTGTTGCACTTGTTCAGTGGTGACATGATCAGTGTGTCTGATGGTAGTTTGTTGTTGCACTTGTTCAGTGGTGATATAATCAGTGTGTCTGATGGTAGTTTGTTGTTGCACTTGTTCAGTGGTGATATGATCAGTGTGTCTGATGGTAGTTTGTTGTTGCACTTGTTCAGTGGTGATGTGATCAGTGTGTCTGATGGTAGTTTGTTGTTGCACTTGTTCAGTGGTGATATAATCAGTGTGTCTGATGGTATTTTGTTGCACTTGTTCAGTGGTGATGTGATCAGTGTGTCTGATGGTAGTTTGTTGCACTTGTTCAGTGGTGATATGATCAGTGTGTCTGATGGTAGTTTGTTGTTGCACTTGTTCAGTGGTGACATGATCAGTGTGTCTGATGGTAGTTTGTTGCACTTGTTCAGTGGTGATATGATCAGTGTGTCTGATGGTAGTTTGTTGACTTGTTCAGTGGTGATGTGATCAGTGTGTCTGATGGTAGTTTGTTGTTGCACTTGTTCAGTGGTGATGTGATCAGTGTGTCTGATGGTAGTTTGTTGCACTTGTTCAGTGGTGACATGATCAGTGTGTCTGATGGTAGTTTGTTGTTGCACTTGTTCAGTGGTGATATGATCAGTGTGTCTGATGGTAGTTTGTTGACTTGTTCAGTGGTGATGTGATCAGTGTGGTCTGATGGTAGTTTGTTGTTGCACTTGTTCAGTGGTGATATGATCAGTGTGTCTGATGGTAGTTTGTTGTTGCACTTGTTCAGTGGAGATATGATCAGTGTGTCTGATGGTAGTTTGTTGACTTGTTCAGTGGTGACATGATCAGTGTGTCTGATGGTAGTTTGTTGTTGCACTTGTTCAGTGGTGATATGATCAGTGTGTCTGATGGTAGTTTGTTGCACTTGTTCAGTGGTGATTTGATCAGTGTGTCTGATGGTAATTTGTTGTTGCACTTGTTCAGTGGTGATATGATCAGTGTGTCTGATGGTAGTTTGTTGTTGCACTTGTTCAGTGGTGATGTGATCAGTGTGTCTGATGGTAGTTTGTTGTTGCACTTGTTCAGTGGTGATATGATCAGTGTATAAAAGTGAATACAGATCGCCTGACAAAAAGCTTAGAAAATCTTTGATTAAAATTTGGTAAAGTTCCAGCTGCAAAGAGCTGAGAAAATCTTGCACACACATTCATTTCACAAGCACACACACACACACACACACACACACACACACACACACACACGCACACACACACACACACACACACACACACACACACACACACACACATACATATATATATATATACACATACACACACACACATACACGTAAAAACACACACACGCACACACACACACACATACACACACACTTCTGGTGAATATGAAATGATCTCCCTTAAGACACAGACAAAGACAAGTGAGATGCAACAAGCTGTGCTGTAAGGAATTCAGCCCACAAACAACATCAGACCACAGTTAGCTGTGGGCACCGGGCCAGAAGGAAGCATTCAGTGTCAGGTCTGACTGCCTCCTGTCTGTTAGCTTTTCTCTGGTATGTAGTCACAACGATGATGACGATAATGATAGTGACGACAAGTTCGTTGACAGCAACAAAAACAACAACAGCAATGATAATGATTGTGATAATGACGATGATGATGATGGCATGATGATGACGACGACGTCAACGAGGATGATAATGGTAATAACGGTGATGAGGGTGATGGTGATGAGGGTGATGATGATTATGCTGATGATCCTGATGGTGATCATGATGATGACGATCATATCAATATCGTCACCACCACATCATCATCAATCAATTAATCGATGAACAAGTCGATCAAATATGAAACAAACAACTCCAGCATCGTCTAGAAACCGAATGTGTTTATGTGGTGTGGGTTGGCTGTTTGCTTGCTTGCTGCTGTGTTGCTTGCTGCTGCTTGCTTGCTGCTTGCTTGCTTGCCTGCTTGCTTGTGCTTGCTTGCTTGCTTGCTTGCTTGCCTGCCTGCTTGCTTGCCTGCTGCTTGCTTGCCTGCTTCCCTGCTTGCTTGCTGCTTGCTTGCTTGCTTGCTGCTTGCTTGCTGCTTGCTTGTGCTTGCTTGCTTGCTTGCTTGAGCTTGCTTGCCTGCTTGCTTGCTTTTTTGGTGATTGCTGGCGCTTACTTGCTTGCTTGTTTGGATGCTTGAATGAATGGATGCTTGCTTGCTTGCTTGCTTGGCTGCTTGCTTGCTTGATTGGTTTCATAAACACACACATACACACACCACACAACACGCACACACGCACGCACACACACACGCACACACACACGCACGCACAACATACACACACACTCACACGGACAGAGACAGAGAGAGAGGGGGGGAGAGAGAGAGAGGGGGAGAAAGAGAGAGAAGAGAGAGGAGAGAGAGAAAATGAAATGCATGCATATGAGAGAGAGAGAGAGAGAGAAGAAAGAGAGAAGAGATAGAGAGAGAGAGAGAGAGAGAGAGAGAGAGAGAGAGAGAGAGAGAGAGAAGAGAGAAGAGAGAGAGAGAGTGAAATGCACGTTTATGAAATCATTCGTAAACCGAAGGAGTTTTCTCGCTTCCCACCGAGATCAGACATACGTGAGGGTACGTCAATGGAGGACTTATCGCCATCAACAAGGGGAATAATTCTTATGACTGTTGTATGTCTTTCCTCCCCTTCCATCCGTGCTGTGCCGTCCTCACAATTCCTACCACCGCCATTCTCCCCATTCCATGCATACTTTCACAGTTCCATTGCACGTGACCAGAATAAGTGATCACTCCATCGATCAGGGTGATGATGAAATCCGATTGATGTAGTCAGAGAATCAGGAATGTTGAGTGAGAAAGGTGGCGCCATGGTGTGTGGCTATTACCTGTGATTCATGTCATCTGGCACACCTGATGATTTCCCCTGCTGGCATTATGGCGTGAGTCAGACTGTGTCCTCCACTTGTGCACACTGTGATGTTTGTGGTTTGTGGGTGCTCACACGGCTACACACATGTTGGACTGACAGAGGAGAAAAATCTCCACCGTTACTGACAGGTGGGAGGTACCATGACAGAATCGAACCCAGAACCTGACTGAAAGCCTGATATTTACTTAATACACTACTGGGCTCGTCAAGTCCATCAGCGTCATGATCATCAACAACAACAACAGCAGCAACAACAACAACAACATTATTATCACTATTAGAAGGAGGAAGACACAGTCAAAGAGACGGAGACAGACAGACAAAGACAGACAGAGAGACAGACAAAGACAGAGACAAAGACAGAGACAAAGACAGACAAAGACAGACAGAGAGACAGACAAAGACAGAAACAAAGACAGACAGAGAGACAGACAAAGACAGACAGAGAGACAGACAAAGACAGACAAAGAGACAGACAGACAGACAAAGACAGATAAAGACAGAGACAAACAGAGAGACAGACAAAGACAGACAGAGAGACAGATAAAGACAGACAAAGACAGACAGAGAGACAAAGACAGACAGAGAGACAGATAAAGACAGACAAAGACAGACAGAGAGACAGACAAAGACAGAGAGACAGACAAAGACAGAGACAAAGACAGACAGAGAGACAGACAAAGACGAGAGACAGACAAAGACAGACAAAGATAGGCAAAAGCAGAGTGACAAACAGACAAAGACAGAGACAAACAAAGAAAGACAGACAAAAAGAGAGTGACAGACATACAAAGGCAGAGACAAAGACAGAGAGGCAGACAGACAAAGACAGAGAGGCAGACAGACAAAGACAGAGAGGCAGACAGACAAAGACAGAGGCAGACAGAGAAAGACAGAGACAAAGACAGAGGTAGACAGACAAAGACAGAGACAAAGACAGAGAGGCAGGCAGACAAAGACAGACAAAGACAGAGAGGCAGACAGACAAAGACAAAGGCAGACAGACAAAGACAGAGGCAGACAGACAAAGACAAAGGCAGACAGACAAAGACAAAGACAGACAAAGACAGAGGCAGACAGACAAAGACAGAGGCAGACAGACAAAGACAGAGACAGACAGACAAAGACAGAGGCCAGAAGACAGACACTGAAGGTTAGTTCCATTTGACTACGGATTTTTTGGTTGATTCATTGGTTGGTGTGTCGGTTGGAATGTTGGTTGACTGAGTAGTTGGCTCATTGGTTGACTGGTTGATCCATTGGTTGACTGGTTCATTCATTGTCTGACTGGTTGATCTATTGGCTGACTGGTTGATCCATTGGTTGACTGGTTGATCCCTTGGTTGACTGGTTGATCCATTAGTTGACTGGTTGATCCATTGGTTGACTGGTTCATTCATTGTCTGACTGGTTGATCCATTGGTTGACTGGTTGAACCATTGGTTAATTGGTTGATCCATTGGTTGACTGGTTGATCCATTGGTTGACTGGTTGATCCATTGGTTGACTGGTTGATCCATTGTCTGACTGGTTGATTCATTGGCTGACTGGTTGATTCATTGTCTGATTGGCTGATCCATTGGCTGACTGGTTGATCTATTGTCTGACTGGTTGATCCATTGGCTGACTGGTTGATCCATTGTTTGACTGGTTGATTCATTGGCTGACTGGTTGATCCATTGTCTGACTGGTTGATCCATTGTCTGACTGGTTGATCCATTGTCTGACTGGTTGATGCCTTTCTTCCTTCGTTTCGTTTTTCGTCTGTTCATCATGAAGGTCAAGGTCAATTATGTGCACAAACCTGAAGGGTCATAGGGGCGGGAGGTGGTAGAGACATTCGTTGTTGACATCACATTCCTCCATAATTTCTGAAACCATGTCTGTAAAATTCTGGGAATACCAGACGATTACAGAAGGAAACATGTTTTTAACGAACCACCCTGAGAAGACAGAATGAGAAGAACACAATATGGTCAAACCATATCAACACTTTCCCTCCTCCGGCGTTTGTAGATGTTACACACACACACACACACACACACACACACACACACACACACACACACACACACACACACACACACACACACACAACACACACACACACACACACACACACACACACACACACACTCTCTCTCTCTCTCTCTCTCTCACGTCTCCAATTTTATTTATTGATTATATATACATATATATATATATATACACACACATACATACACACTCACATAAACAGATACACACACATGCACACACACTCACATACATACACACACATACGCACACAACAAACACAAACACTCATGCACACACACACACATAATAATAATTATAATAATAATAATAATAATAATAATTACAATATTTATATAGCGCAAAATCTTGATAAAATCAAATCTAAGCGCTGAAGCAGACACACACGCAAGCACGCACGCACGCACACACACGCACGCACACACACACACACACACACACACACACACACACACACACACACTCACACACACACGCATGGCTATAAATGGGGAGAAAGAATCAAAGCAATAAAAGCAAGAATAAAAGCAATGGAAAATTATAGAGAGCATAGCATATACAATTATATATTATAACCATGTGATTCCCCTCCGAGCGGAGACAGGCTGCAGAGGGGGGGGGGGGGGTTGAGTGAGGTTAGGATTTTATGTGGAGGAGAAAAGGTGAGTTTTGAGAGCGGACTTGAAGGAGACAAAAGTAGGTTGCTGACGGACTGAGAGAGGAAGTTTGTTCCAGGAGAGTGGACCAGAAACAGAGAAGGCTCGTGGACCATAGGTATTGAGCTTAGTGCGTGGAAAGCGAAAAGTCAGAGGATCGGAGGCAGAGCGGAGGGTACGTGAGGGAAATAGATCTCAAGTAGGCTTGACAGGTAATAGGGGGCTGCGTTATTGAGGCTTTTGTAGCACATGGTGTCTAGTTTGTACTGTATGCGCTTTGATACAGGGAGCCAGTGAAGTTGTGCCAGGAGAGGAGATATGTGGTCAGCTTTTTTCTTTTTGAGTACAAGGCGTACAGTATTGTTTTGAATGCGCTGTAGGATGTGAATGGTGGAGGCAGGAAGACCGGACAGGAGTGAATTGCAATAGTCAATGCGAGACATTATGAAGGAGAGAACGAGTTTTGCAGTTGTTTCCACAGAGAGATACTTCCTGATCAGCCTTATACGATGGAGATGATAGTAGCAAGATCTGGCAGTTTGAGAAACAAAGTTGTTCATGGAGAGGGTAGAGTCAATGCAGACACCAAGGTTTTTAGCTGAATCAGAAATTGGGACTTATGTGTTACATAATGGGAGAGAAAGAGGAGGCAGCTGAGAAAGTTTCTGACGGGTGCCAATGAGGATAGCTTCTGTCTTGTCGTCATTAAGCTGAAGTTTGTTGAACGTCATCCAGTTCTTAATGTCTGAGTAACACTCAGTGGTGCGAGTCAACAGGCGCTGTATATTATCAGGTGAGTCACACACACACACACACACACACACACACACACACCCCTCACACTCACACACACACACACGCGCGCGCGCGCACACACACAACACACACACTCACACACACACACACACACACACACACACACACACACACACACAACACACACACAAATACACAACACACACACACCAGAACACACACAACCTTGCATATACACACATACAGGAACACACAACACACACATGTAACACACACACACACAAACACACGCACACACATGCACACACACACATACACACGCGCGCGTGCGCGCACACATACACACACACAACACACACACACAACTCACTCACAAACACACAAAACACACACACACAGACACACACACACACACACATACACACAAAACACACACTCACTCACACACACAACACAACACACAAATACACACACACATATACGCACAACACACACACACACACACACAAACCAACACACACACACACACACACACACAAGCACACACACAAACACACGTACACACATACACACATACAGACACATACATACACACAACACACACACATACACACGCACAAACAACATACACACGCGTGCAC
>JAPXFY010000023.1:68793231-68803231 GCA_030674185.1 Monoplex corrugatus
TTTTGTTCTCGTTGTTTATGTTGGTGCTGTTAGTGCATAAAATAAAGTACAGCTTTTGTTCTCGTTGTTTATGTTGGTGCTGTTAGTGCATAAAATAGAGTACAGCTTTTGTTCTCGTTGTTTATGTTGGTGCTGTTAGTGCATAAAATAAAGTACAGCTTTTGTTCTCGTTGTTTATGTTGGTGCTGTTAGTGCATAAAATAAAGTACAGCTTTTGTTCTCGTTGTTTATGTTGGTGCTGTTAGTGCATAAAATAGAGTACAGCTTTTGTTCTCGTTGTTTATGTTGGTGCTGTTAGTGCATAAAATAGAGTACAGCTTTTGTTCTCGTTGTTTATGTTGGTGCTGTTAGTGCATAAAATAGAGTACAGCTTTTGTTCTCGTTATTTATGTTGGTGCTGTTAGTGCATAAAATAGATTACAGCTTTTGTTCTCGTTGTTTATGTTGGTGCTGTTAGTGCATAAAATAAAGTACAGCTTTTGTTCTCGTTGTTTATGTTGGTGCTGTTAGTGCATAAAATAAAGTACAGCTTTTGTTCTCGTTGTTTATGTTGGTGCTGTTAGTGCATAAAATAGAGTACAGCTTTTGTTCTCGTTGTTTATGTTGGTGCTGTTAGTGCATAAAATAGAGTACAGCTTTTGTTCTCGTTATTTATGTTGGTGCTGTAAGTGCATAAAATACAGTACATCTTTTGTTCTCGTTATTTATGTTGGTGCTGTTAGTGCATAAAATAAAGTACAGCTTTTGTTCTCGTTATTTATGTTGGTGCTGTAAGTGCATAAAATAAAGTACAGCTTTTGTTCTCGTTATTTATGTTGGTGCTGTTAGTGCATAAAATAGAATACATCTTTTGTTCTCGTTATTTATGTTGGTGCTGTTAGTGCATAAAATAGATTACAGCTTTTGTTCTCGTTGTTTATGTTGGTGCTGTTAGTGCATAAAATAAAGTACAGCTTTTGTTCTCGTTGTTTATGTTGGTGCTGTTAGTGCATAAAATAGAGTACAGCTTTTGTTCTCGTTGTTTATGTTGGTGCTGTTAGTGCATAAAATAGAGTACAGCTTTTGTTCTCGTTATTTATGTTGGTGCTGTAAGTGCATAAAATACAGTACAGCTTTTGTTCTCGTTGTTTATGTTGGTGCTGTTAGTGCATAAAATAAAGTACAGCTTTTGTTCTCGTTGTTTATGTTGGTGCTGTTAGTGCATAAAATAAAGTACAGCTTTTGTTCTCGTTGTTTATGTTGGTGCTGTTAGTGCATAAAATAGAGTACAGCTTTTGTTCTCGTTGTTTATGTTGGTGCTGTTAGTGCATAAAATAGAGTACAGCTTTTGTTCTCGTTGTTTATGTTGGTGCTGTTAGTGCATAAAATAGAGTACAGCTTTTGTTCTCGTTATTTATGTTGGTGCTGTTAGTGCATAAAATAGATTACAGCTTTTGTTCTCGTTGTTTATGTTGGTGCTGTTAGTGCATAAAATAAAGTACAGCTTTTGTTCTCGTTGTTTATGTTGGTGCTGTTAGTGCATAAAATAAAGTACAGCTTTTGTTCTCGTTGTTTATGTTGGTGCTGTTAGTGCATAAAATAGAGTACAGCTTTTGTTCTCGTTGTTTATGTTGGTGCTGTTAGTGCATAAAATAGAGTACAGCTTTTGTTCTCGTTATTTATGTTGGTGCTGTAAGTGCATAAAATACAGTACATCTTTTGTTCTCGTTATTTATGTTGGTGCTGTTAGTGCATAAAATAAAGTACAGCTTTTGTTCTCGTTATTTATGTTGGTGCTGTTAGTGCATAAAATAAAGTACAGCTTTTGTTCTCGTTATTTAGTTGGTGCTGTTAGTGCATAAAATAGAATACATCTTTTGTTCTCGTTATTTATGTTGGTGCTGTTAGTGCATAAAATAGATTACAGCTTTTGTTCTCGTTGTTTATGTTGGTGCTGTTAGTGCATAAAATAAAGTACAGCTTTTGTTCTCGTTGTTTATGTTGGTGCTGTTAGTGCATAAAATAGAGTACAGCTTTTGTTCTCGTTGTTTATGTTGGTGCTGTTAGTGCATAAAATAGAGTACAGCTTTTGTTCTCGTTATTTATGTTGGTGCTGTAAGTGCATAAAATACAGTACATCTTTTGTTCTCGTTATTTATGTTGGTGCTGTTAGTGCATAAAATAAAGTACAGCTTTTGTTCTCGTTATTTATGTTGGTGCTGTTAGTGCATAAAATAAAGTACAGCTTTTGTTCTCGTTATTTATGTTGGTGCTGTTAGTGCATAAAATAGAATACATCTTTTGTTCTCGTTATTTATGTTGGTGCTGTTAGTGCATAAAATAGAGTACAGCTTTTGTTCTCGTTATTTATGTTGGTGCTGTTAGTGCATAAAATACAGTACATCTTTTGTTCTCGTTATTTATGTTGGTGCTGTTAGTGCATAAAATAGAGTACAGCTTTTGTTCTCGTTGTTTATGTTGGTGCTGTTAGTGCATAAAATAGAGTATAGCTTTTGTTCTCGTTTTTTATGTTGGTGCTGTTAGTGCATAAAATAGAGTATAGCTTTTGTTCTCGTTTTTTATGTTGGTGCTGTTAGTGCATAAAATACAGTACAGCTTTTGTTCTCGTTGTTTATGTTGGTGCTGTTAGTGCATAAAATACAGTACAGCTTTTGTTCTCGTTATTCATGTTGGTGCTGTTAGTGCATAAAATAGAGTACAGCTTTTGTTCTCGTTTTTTATGTTGGTGCTGTTAGTGCATAAAATACAGTACAGCTTTTGTTCTCGTTTTTTATGTTGGTGCTGTTAGTGCATAAAATAGAGTACAGCTTTTGTTCTCGTTATTTATGTTGGTGCTGTTAGTGCATAAAATACAGTACAGCTTTTGTTCTCGCTGTTTATGTTGGTGCTGTTAGTGCATAAAATACAGTACAGCTTTTGTTCTCGTTTTTTATGTTGGTGCTGTTAGTGCATAAAATACAGTACAGCTTTTGTTCTCGTTTTTTATGTTGGTGCTGTTAGTGCATAAAATAGAGTACAGCTTTTGTTCTCGTTATTTATGTTGGTGCTGTTAGTGCATAAAATACAGTACAGCTTTTGTTCTCGCTGTTTATGTTGGTGCTGTTAGTGCATAAAATACAGTACAGCTTTTGTTCTCGTTTTTTATGTTGGTGCTGTTAGTGCATAAAATACAATACAGCTTTTGTTCTCGTTTTTTATGTTAAGACCTCAACATCGTCTGAGGTCTCCATCAAGGTAGATTCTGACAGTTAACAGCCGTTGGCAGGCCAGCTGGCCTCAGAGACAAGGGACTCAACTCTGACGTCTTGAGTTCACTCACACTGCACCACACAAACTGTGCAGTGTGTTGTTCTGATCATTCTGCTGCTGTCTCTGTTTCAGAGATCCCAGTCCTCCATCCACCCCCCCACCCCACCCCCGCCCCCCGCCCTTGTCAACATCTGGCCAGCCGATAGGGGATTTAAGGAGGCTCATGGAGTCTGCCAGATAACAAACTGGGAGACCTGAGAGACCTGAGAGACCTGAGAGGCATGGGAAACCAGGGATACCAGGGACACCAGGGACACCAAGGACACCAGGGATACCAGAGACACCAGGGAGACAGGGACACCAGGGAGACAGGGAAACCAGGGATACCAGGGACACCAGGGACACCAAGGACACCAGGGATACCAGGGACACCAGGGAGACAGGGACACCAGGGAGACAGGGAAACCAGGGATACCAGGGACACCAGGGACACCAAGGACACCAGGGATACCAGGGACACCAGGGAGACAGGGACACCAGAGAGACAGGGACACCAGGGATACCAGGGACACCAGGGATACCAAGGACACCAGGGAGACAGGGACACCAGGGATACCAGGGACACCAGGGATACCAGGGACACCAGGGAGACAGGGACACCAGGGATACCAGGGACACCAGGGATACCAGGGACACCAGGGATACCAAGGACACCAGGGATACCAGGGAGATCAGGGAGACATGGGAGGCTGGATGGACCGCATATTGACTTCCCCGAGCCCTGTGAACACAGTGCAGACTACAGACCACACCTGCCATCTGTGATGTGGACTCCACCTGCCATCTGTGACGTGGACTCCACCTGCCATCTGTGACGTGGACTCCACCTGCCATCTGTGACGTGGACTCCACCTGCCATCTGTGACGTGGACTCCACCTGCCATTTGTGATGTGGACTCCACCTGCCATCTGTGACGTGGACTCCACCTGCCATCTGTGATGTGGACTCCACCTGCCATCTGTGACGTGGACTCCACCTGCCATTTGTGATGTGGACTCCACCTGCCATCTGTGACGTGGACTCCACCTGCCATCTGTGATGTGGACTCCACCTGCCATCTGTGATGTGGACTACACCTGCCATCTGTGATGTGGACTACACCTGCCATCTGTGATGTGGACTCCACCTGCCATCTGTGATGTGGCGCTTAGCGGTTGGCGAAGCTGTGCACAACAGGAAGTGAATGGAACTGAAAGCTCCACCTGGTGGCACATGATGTTGTGTGCCATGTGCAATAGGGGCCTGGTGATCCCCCCTTATGATGCACAAGGTCAAATCTGGTTCGGGAAAAAACATTTTTACATTTTTTCATCATTTCGTTTGTTTTTGTTTTACACTAAACAGTCATCAACAAACAATGTGGTAACCGTCCATAACTTATATTCATACATAAGACAGAAAGATAATGCTGACATATAAGCAACATGTATAAACACATAGGTAACAATATTTGGAACAGTTGAAGCTTCAATGGCGAACATTGTGTCATGAAGATACGTCTGTATTTTGTTGAGAAAACACTGGCTTATCGTTGTTGCACTGAGCATTTCAAATGGACAAGTGAAAGTTTGTTTTAGCATTATACTGTTCAGTTTCAAATAACATTGTTTATTGGTCTTTGGGAAGTAAGTACATTCGAAACATATGCACATATATACCAATCTTGTATGTATAGATAAATGAGAGCATTATGATAAGATCAAATATTCCTGTTTTAAACGATAAAGATACAGGAGATGTTCAAAAAAGTCTCTTGTGCTTTTACACCATGTACAATTTGTCCTAGTTGCTATACCCATTGTGTTTAAAATGATACTGGGAGCAACAACCAGATGAACTATTCTGAACTACCTTTTCAGTTAATTATGGAAAAACTTCGTTCGGTCTCCATTCACGCAGCTGTGAAGAGGTACCTGACCCTGTTTAATGGTTGTGAAAGGTAAACCTGTGAGGGGGAAGAGTGGGACCCACCTTCACAAAAGCTGACACGTTCTGCTACTGACATAAGTTGTTTACAAATTCCTCGATACAGATGTACTCGTACCACAGTCGGTCACCGCTTTTTTCTGTCAATGGTCCGTACACCTGGAACGATCTTCCCCTGTCTGTTGGACGGTCACATACTCTGTCTTCCTTCAAGTGTAACTTTAAGACATGTCTTTGTGTCCAGCAGTGATGTCTGCCTGTGTATCAAGTGTAACTTTAAGACATGTCTTTTTGTCTAGCAGTGATGTCTGCCTGTGTATCAAGTGTAACTTTAAGACATGTCTTTTTGTCCAGCAGTGATGTCTCCCTGTGTATCAAGTGTAACTTTAAGACATGTCTGAGAACTGGCAGAAAGTGGAAAGTCCAAGAGGCTGTAAACAATGCCAAGAGAAACCTCAGCATCAAAGAAATAATTGGACACACGCAAACCAACAGACAGGGACTGGGAGCAACAAAAATGCAGTGGTGGTCCAAAGCCAAAGGGAAGGAAAAAAGAGACATGATCATACAGGAGTTGAAGGAAGAAGAAGATGTCAAAAGAGTGCAGAAGGCAGTCCAGCAAGGTCAACAGGGGCAATGGACAACATGGGACAGTGCACTCCAAAGAAGTCTCAGCTGGAACGATATGTGGCACATGGCTCCTCTAAGGATAAGCTTCCTCCTCAGATCTGTATATGACCTGCTCCCCTCGAATGCAAACTTAGTGAAATGGGGGAAAGCAGACGACCCAGCATGTCCGCTCTGTCAGAAGAAACAAACAGTGGAACATGTCCTAAGCTCTTGCAAAGTAGCGCTAGCCCAAGGAAGGTATACATGGAGGCACAACCAAGTTCTGAAAGTGATCACAGATGTGGTTAGCGAAAAAACCATGACCCCAAACGCACCAATTGCTATGACAACGTTCTACAAAGCAGGAGGGAAACAGGTCTGGCCCGAAAGTGCTATGACAACCAGCACATTGCCAAAGGGTCTTCTGGATGGAGCAGTCGACTGGGAGTGTACAGCAGACCTCCCAGAGTGGAGAAATTACCCAGATGTCATCAGCAAGACAGGCATGAGACCAGACATCGCTCTCCACTCTGACTCCTCGAAACAAGTGATTCTGATAGAACTCACTGTGCCATACGAAAGCAGAATGGAAGAAGCACATATCTACAAGACCGAAAAATACGCCGGTCTTGCCAGCACCCTGAAGAAAGCAGGTCTGCGGGTCAAAATCTTCGCCATAGAGGTCGGGGCAAGAGGGTTTGTGGGCACCTCCGCTTATGATCTCATGAAACAACTCGCCATTTCTGGGAAGAAGAGGACTAGAGCCCTTAAAGCGATGGCAGAGGCAGCAGAAAGGAGCTCAAGCTGGATCTGGGCAAGGAGGAACGAAAAAAGTGAACTTCATAAGGATTAAATTCCCTACAGATGATGTGTGCCCCGTTAGCACATTGGTAAAACCGCGTACCGCAGTTCTGAAGCGCAGAATCGCCCAGGTTCGATCCCCGGCGTGGGAAAAAAAAAAAAAAAAAAAATAGACAACAGCAGAAGGGCATCCAGGAGTCATGACCTGGATGTGGCCCGGCCCCCCGAGAGTGTAAGGAATTCAGGGCCGAAACACTTGTCTAAAGGGGGTTACTTCTCTGAAGACCTTCTGTTGTCTAGCTCTCCCTAGAGTTTCTTTCTACCTTCTACCATGTCTTTGTGTCCAGCAGTGATGTCTGCCTGTGTATCAAGTGTAACTTTAAGACATGTCTTTTTGTCCAGCAGTGATGTCTGCCTGTGTATGCCCATCCTTTTGCCCCAGTCTCCCCCTGTCCTCCGCCCCCCCACCCCCCCACCCCCCGATGTAAATGTGCTTTGAGCCCTGGAGGTTTTGGTCGTCGCCTCATAAATGTCATTATTAGTATCATCCATAGTACAAGGCTTAGTGAGGTCACTACCACGTTCCCCCCCCCCCCCCCCCTTGCGAGCTATACTAGGTCACGGGGAATGTGTTGCCGTCTACGTAGGGAATGTTGTGGCGTGATGAATCCCTTTAGGAACGAATTCCAAACCCATTTGAAGACAGGGACAGTTTTGAACACACGTAGATGTGAATCGTTGTCACCTGTCACACACAGGTCGGAGATGTGAATCACTGTCACCTGTCTCACACAGCACGTAGATGTGAATCATTGTCACCTGTCTCACACAGGTGGTGTCGGAAGGCGGGTGGAACAACACAGCATGGCACCACCCCTCTATCCCCCCACCTCTCCCCCCACCACCTCCCTCCCCATCCCCACTGGATTGTGCGGGCGGTCAGTTTGTATGTGTGTTTCTTTGTTTGTGTGTGTGTGTGTGTGAATGTGTGTGTGTGTGTGAATGTGTGTGTTTTGTGTGTGTGTGTGAATGTGTGTGTTTGTGAATGTGCGTGTGTGAATGCGTGTGTGAATGTGTGTGTTTGTGTGTGTGTTTGTGTGTGTGTGTGTGTGTGCGCGCGCGCGTGCGTGTGTGAATATGTGTGTATGTGTGTGAATGTGTTAGTGTGTATGTGTGTGTGTGCGTGTGTGTGTGAATGTGTGTATGTGTGAATGTGTGAGTTTGTGTGTGTGTGTATGTGTATTGTGTATGTGTGTGTATGTGTGTGTATGTGTGTGTATGTGTGTGTATTGTGTGTGTTGTTGTGTGTGTGTTATGTGTGTGTGTGTTTATGTGTGTGTGTTTATGTGTGTGTTGTGTGTTCATGTGTTTGCATGTGTGTGTGTGTGTGTGTGTGTGTGTGTGTGTTCATGTGTGTGTGTGTGTGTATGTGTGTGTGTGTTGTGTGTGTGTGTGTGTGTGTGTGTGTGTGTGTGTGTTGTGTGTGTGGGTGTTGTGTGTGTGTGTGTGTGTGTGTGTGTTGTGTGTGTGTGTGTGTGTGTGTGTGTGTGGTGTGTGCGACAGTCGGTGTGATGTTGACAGACAATGATTGCCGACAGCTGGACATGAATGGACAGATTAACGGATTATCACCCCCCCCCCCACCCCCACTCCCCATCACTCCCTTTCTCTTTCACTCCTTAATCCTTTCCATTTGACTGCCCACAAGGGGCAGGCGGGGGGAAGGGAGTTAAAGGGTGAGGGTGAAGGGGGTGGAAGGGTGATGGTGAAGGGTGAGGGGGTGGAAGGGTGATGGTGAAGGGTGAAGGAGGTGGAAGGATGATGGTGAAGGGGGTGGAAGGGTGATGGTGAAGGGGGTGGAAGGATGATGGTGATGGGGGTGGAAGGGTGATGGTGAAGGGGGTGGAAGGGTGATGGTGAAGGGGGTGGAAGGGTGATGGTGAAGGGGTGGAAGGATGATATGATGGGGTTGGAAGGGTGATGGTGAAGGGGGTGGAAGGGTGATGATGAAGGGGGTGGAAGGATGATGGTGAAGGGGGTGGAAGGATGATGGTGAAGGGTGTGGAAGGATGATGGTGAAGGGGGTGGAAGGGTGATGGTGAAGGGTGGATGGGTGATGGTGAAGGGGGTGGAAGGGTGATGGTGAAGGGTGAAGGGTGTGGAAGGTTGATGGTGAAGGGGGTGGAAGTAGATGGTGAAAGGTGAAGGGTGTGGAAGGATGATGGTGAAGGGGGTGGAAAGGTGATGGTGAAGGGTGAAGGGGGTGGAAGGGGTGATGGTGAAGGGTGAAGGATGATGGTGAAGGGGTGAAGGAGTGGAAGGGTGTGGTGAAGGGTGAAGGGGGTGGAAGGGTGATGGTGAAGGGTGAAGGGGGATGGTGAAGGGTGAAGGGGTGGAAGGGTGATGGTGAAGGGTGAAGGGGGATGGTGAAGGGTGAAGAGGGTGGAAGGGTGATGGTGAAGGGTGAAGGGGTGGAAGGGTGAAGGGTGGAAGGGTGTGAAGGGGTGGAAGGGTGATGGTGAAGGGTGAAGGGGGATGGTGAAGGGTGAAGGGGTGAAGGGTGATGATGAAGGGTGGAAGGGGGAGGGTGGTAAGGGTGAAGAGGGTGGAAATGTAATGGTGAAGGGTGAAGGGGTGGAAGGGTGATGGTGAAGGGTGGAAGTGTGATGGTGAAGGGTGAAGGGGGATGGTGAAGGGTGAAGGGGTGGAAGGATGATGGTGAAGGTGGAAGGGGGATGGTGAAGGGTGAAGGGGGTGGAAGGGTGATGGTGAAGAGTGAAGGGGGATGGTGAAGGGTGAAGGGGGTGGAAGGGTGATGGTGAAGGGTGAAGGGGGATGGTGAAGGGTGAAGGGGGTGGAAGGGTGATGGTGAAGGGTGAAGGGGGATGGTGAATGGTGAAGGGGGTGGAATGGTGATGGTGAAGGGTGAAGGGGGATGGTGAAGGGTGAAGGGGTGGAAGGGTGAAGGGTGAAGGGGTGGAAGGGTGAAGGGGTGGAAGGGTGATGGTGAAGGGTGAAGGGGGATGGTGAAGGGCGAAGGGGGTGGAAGGGTGATGGTGAAGGGTGAAGGGGGATGGTGAAGGGTGAAGGGGGTGGAAGGGTGATGGTGAAGGGTGAAGGGTGATGGTGAAGTGTGAAGGGGTGGAAGGGTGAAGGGTGAAGGGGGAAGGTGAAGTGTGAAGGGGTGGAAGGATGATGGTGAAGGGTGAAGGGGGATGGTGAAGGGGTGGAAGGGTGATGGTGAAGGGGTGGAAGGGTGATGGTGAAGGGTGAAGGGGGTGGAAGGGTGATGGTGAAGTGTGAAGGGTGAAGGGGTGGAAGGGTGATGGTGAAGGGTGAAGGGGGATGGTGAAG
>JAPXFY010000023.1:68808231-68810731 GCA_030674185.1 Monoplex corrugatus
CAATCAATGTGTAAGAGTGGAGTGAAAACACCAGTAATAAACTACAACAATCAATGTGTAAGAGGGGAGTGAAAACACCAGTAATAAACTACAACAATCAATGCGTAAGAGTGGAGTGAAAACACCAGTAATAAACTACAACAATCAATGTGTAAGAGGGGAGTGAAAACACCAGTAATAAACTACAACAATCAATGTGTAAGAGAGGAGTGAAAACACCAGTAATAAACTACAACAATCAATGTGTAAGAGTGGAGTGAAAACACCAGTAATAAACTACAACAATCAATGTGTAAGAGGGGAGTGAAAACACCAGTAATAAACTACAACAATCAATGTGTAAGAGAGGAGTGAAAACACCAGTAATAAACTACAACAATCAATGTGTAAGAGGGGAGTGAAAACACCAGTAATAAACTACAACAAACATGACGTGTTTTCAAAACAAATGTAAAAGAGGGCAGAGTGGTAATAACAGAAGGTATTGTAGAAACGTGATGTATGCTCAAAACAAATGGACAGGATGGCAGACCTAGTAATAACTGACAGGACAGATTTTACATGTATTAATGTATTATCAAAACAAATCCCCATGAGGGCAGACTCAGTAATAACAGAAGATATGTTACATGTATTAATATATTATCAAAACAAATCCCCATGAGGGCAGACTCAGTAATAACAAAGATATGTTACAAGTATTAATGTATTATCAAAACAAATCCCCAGGGTGCAGACTCAGTAACAACAAAAGATATGTTAGAAACAATAATGTATTATCAAAACAAATCCCCATGAGGGCAGACTCAGTAACAACCAAAGATATGTTAGAAACATTAATGTATTATCAAAACAAATCCCCAGGGTGCAGACTCAGTAACAACCAAAGATATGTTACATGTAATAATGTATTATCAAAACAAATCCCCATGAGGGCAGACTCAGTAACAACCAAAGATATGTTAGAAACAATAATGTATTATCAAAACAAATCCCATGAGGGCAGACTCAGTAACAACCAAAGATATGTTACATGTAATAATGTATTATCAAAACAAATCCCCATGAGGGCAGACTCAGTAACAACAAAAGATATGTTAGAAACAATAATGTATTATCAAAACAAATCCCATGAGGGCAGACTCAGTAACAACAAAAGATATGTTAGAAACAATAATGTATTATCAAAACAAATCCCCATGAGGGCAGACTCAGTAACAACCAAAGATATGTTAGAAACAGTAATGTATTATCAAAACAAATCCCATGAGGGCAGACCTAGTCACAACATACAGAATGGTCCACAGGGATACAAATAAAGTCTGAGTTGTCTTAGCGCTAATTCGCTTACACAGGTGACCAGCGTCAAGGTGTGAGGTGACCAGCGTCAAGGTGTGGCTTGGCCAGGTGAGATGTATTTGGGGACACGTGGCCACGTTGTCATCTACGTACCACAACACGGACAATTCTCACGGCCGCGTGGGTCCCCGAACACTCAGTGGTGGGTGTAGAGCGGAGAGCAAAGGACTTGTGGGTGAGATGTGACCTGACCACGCATTTGGAAACACCACGGGGAGGTCCTGAACACCACACACTGAAAACACAGCTGTGGGGAGGGGATATGGATACAGATGTGTATAGAGCTATGTATATACACACACACTCCCATACTTATGTATACAATATATATATAATATATATATAATTTATATATATATATAATATGTACAATGTATGTATATATATATAAAATACATATATAGAGAGAGAGACAGACAGACAGAGAACTTCAAAAAACTTCAAAACACTTTATTACTGAAGTATAGTGGCATAAATTCCCGTTGGATCTGTGTTACAGTTAGTTGATAGGCAGCAGAGCTTTGTGCACTGACTGGGGGGGGGGGGTGGGGGTGGGGGCGCTTTCTGTCATGTGAGACAAGTTCATACTGAGTAGCTAATTGTGTTGTGATTCAGACCTTTCATTAATCATTTATCTTCTTGATATATCTGTTCTTTTCTTTGAAGATACTTTACACAGATACACATGTCATTTACATGTAACCAGGATTGTTCCAGTGACAGGCTGCTACAACACTAATACAGATGGTCAACATCAAAGACTGGAACCAGTCTTGTTCTTGTTCTTGTTCTTCTGGTTCGTGTTTGCTTGGGTGCGGGCAGTCAAACTTGTTTTGGATCAAAGATGGACTAATTTCAGTGAACTGTTTGTTGCTGTACCACAGACAGAGGAAGGCTGGTGTAAATATCACAGACTGGACCAAGCACCTCGTATTCTGTACTGTTGTTCTGTACCCCACAGACAGAGGAAGAGCTGGGTGGTCAATATCACAGACTGACAAGGACCAACCTCAGTATGTGTGTAACTGTTTGTTGCTGTACCCCACAGACAGAGGAAGAGCTGGGTGGTCAATATCACAGACTGGACAAGGCCCAACCTCAGTGTTGAACTGTTGTTGCTGTACCCACAACAGAGGAAGCT
>JAPXFY010000023.1:68813231-68868231 GCA_030674185.1 Monoplex corrugatus
TTTTATTTACTACATTTTAATTTTTTTAGCCTCTTTTTATCGTCTTGCTTTTATCTCATAGTTTTTTTACAGAATGTCACATTTTGCATCCAATCTACATTCCCGTCTTCTCTCCAGTTTCCAACTTCTTCCTCCTCCGCTTTTTTAACTCGCTGTGATTTGGTTCCTTTTTATCCACTGGACGGAGCGGCAGGGAAGTTTTCAGGCCTGTTTTTATTATCCGTTGTTTGGTGTTTGTGGTCTGTTTGTCACCGTGCATTCGCGCTTGACAAAGGCCGGTTGGCCGAAAATTTGCGCTTGTTTTGTCTTGTTTTGTTAAATACGCGCTTACATTGGTTTTCTTGTTCTTCTGGTTCATAATCATAGACAGCTAAACAGATCAATATATCCCTCTATTCCAGTCGTTGTTTGTGGGCTGCTGGCTTCTGTCCATACAGCTGTAGACTCCAGATCACACATGTGAGTTCTCTGCCGGCCTTCAGCATCAAAGACTGTTTTGTTCACTGTCTCCCTGACTACTGCCATCATTGTGCTGGTGTCACCTGACATGTTTTGTTCACTGTCTCCCATGACTACTGCCATCATTGTGCTGGTGTCACCTGACAGTTTTGTTCACTGTCACCCTGACTACTGCCATCATTGTGCTGGTGTCACCTGACTGTTTTGTTCACTGTCTCCTGACTACTGCCATCATTGTGCTGGTGTCACCTACTGTTTTGTTCACTGTCTCCATGACTACTGCCATCATTGTGCTGGTGTCACCACTGTTTTGTTCACTGTCTCCCTGACTACTGCCATCATTGTTGCTGGTGTCACCTGTTTTGTTCACTGTCTCCTGACTACTGCCATCATTGTTCTGGTGTCACCTGACTGTTTGTTCACTGTCTCCTGACTACTGCCATCATTGTGCTGGTGTCACCTGACTGTTTTGTTCACTGCTCCCATGACTACTGCCATCATTGTGCTGGTGTCACCTGACTGTTTTGTTCACTGTCTCCCTGACTACTGCCATCATTGTGCTGGTGTACACCTGACTGTTTTGTTCACTGTCTCCATGACTACTGCCATCATTGTGCTGGTGTCACCTGACTGTTTTGTTCACTGTCTCCATGACTACTGCCTCATTGTGCTGGTGTCACCTGACTGTTTTGTTCACTGTCTCCCATGACTACTGCCATCATTGTGCTGGTGTCACCTGACTGTTTTGTTCACTGTCTCCATGACTACTGCCATCATTGTGCTGGTGTCACCTGTTTTGTTCACTGTCATCATGACTACTGCCATCAGTGTGCTGGTGTCACCTGACTGTTTGTTCACTGTCTCCCTGACTACTGCCATCATTGTGCTGGTGTCACCTGACTGTTTTGTTCACTGTCTCCATGACTACTGCCATCATTTGCTGGTGTCACCTGACTGTTTTGTTCACTGTCATCCTGACTACTGCCATCATTGTGCTGGTGTCACCTGTTTTGTTCACTGTCATCCTGACTACTGCCATCATTGTGCTGGTGTCACCTGTTTTGTTCACTGTCTCCTGACTACTGCCATCATTGTGCTGGTGTCACCTGTTTTGTTCACTGTCTCCCTGACTACTGCCATCATTGTTCTGGTGTCACCTGTGTTTTGTTCACTGTCTCCCATGACTACTGCCATCATTGTGCTGGTGTCACCTGGTTTTGTTCACTGTCATCCTGACTACTGCCATCATTGTGCTGGTGTCACCTGTTTTGTTCACTGTCTCCCTGACTACTGCCATCATTGTGCTGGTGTCACCTGTTTTGTTCACTGTCATCCTGACTACTGCCATCATTGTCCTGGTGTCACCTGTTTTGTTCACTGTCTCACTGACTACTGCCATCATTGTCCTGGTGTCACCTGACTGTTTTGTTCACTGTCTCCCTGACTACTGCCATCATTGTCTGGTGTCACCTGACTGTTTTGTTCACTGTCTCACTGACTACTGCCATCATTGTCTGGTGTCACCACTGTTTTGTTCACTGTCTCCCTGACTACTGCCATCATTGTCTGGTGTCACCGACTGTTTTGTTCACTGTCATCCTGACTACTGCCATCTTGTTCTGGTGTCACCTGACTGTTTTGTTCACTGTCATCCTGACTACTGCCATCATTGTGCTGGTGCACCACTGTTTTGTTCACTGTCATCCTGACTACTGCCATCATGTGCTGGTGTCACCTGTTTTGTTCACTGTCATCCTGACTACTGCCATCATTGTGCTGGTGTCACCTGTTTTGTTCACTGTCTCCCTGACTACTGCCATCATTGTGCTGGTGTCACCTGACTGTTTTGTTCACTGTCTCCCTGACTACTGCCATCATTGTGCTGGTGTCACCTGACTGTTTTGTTCACTGTCTCCCTGACTACTGCCATCATTTTTCTGGTGTCACCTGACTGTTTTGTTCACTGTCTCCCTGACTACTGCCATCATTGTGCTGGTGTCACCTGACTGTTTTGTTCACTGTCTCCTGACTACTGCCATCATTGTGCTGGTGTCACCTGACTGTTTTGTTCACTGTCTCCTGACTACTGCCATCATGTGCTGGTGTCACCGACTGTTTTGTTCACTGTCTCCTGACTACTGCCATCATTGTGCTGGTGTCACCTTGTTTTGTTCACTGTCTCCCTGACTACTGCCATCATTGTGCTGGTGTCACCTGACTGTTTTGTTCACTGTCTCCTGACTACTGCCATCATTGTGCTGGTGTCACCTGACTGTTTTGTTCACTGTTCCCTGACTACTGCCATCATTGTGCTGGTGTCACCTGACTGTTTTGTTCACTGTCTCCTGACTACTGCCATCATTGTGCTGGTGTCACCTGACTGTTTTGTTCACTGTCTCCCTGACTACTGCCATCATTGTGCTGGTGTCACCTGACTGTTTTGTTCACTGTCTCCCTGACTACTGCCATCATTGTGCTGGTGTCACCTGACTGTTTTGTTCACTGTCTCCATGACTACTGCCATCATTGTGCTGGTGTCACCTGACTGTTTTGTTCACTGTCTCCTGACTACTGCCATCATTGTGCTGGTGTCACCTGACTGTTTTGTTCACTGTCTCCCTGACTACTGCCATCATTGTGCTGGTGTCACCTGACTGTTTGTTCACTGTCTCCCTGACTACTGCCATCATTGTGCTGGTGTCACCTGACTGTTTTGTTCACTGTCTCCATGACTACTGCCATCATTGTGCTGGTGTCACCTGACTGTTTTGTTCACTGTCTCCTGACTACTGCCATCATTGTGCTGGTGTCACCTGACTGTTTTGTTCACTGTCTCCTGACTACTGCCATCATTGTGCTGGTGTCACCTGACTGTTTTGTTCACTGTCTCCTGACTACTGCCATCATTGTGCTGGTGTCACCTGACTGTTTTGTTCACTGTCTCCCTGACTACTGCCATCATTGTGCTGGTGTCACCTGACTGTTTTGTTCACTGTTCACCTGACTACTGCCATCATTGTGCTGGTGTCACCTGTCTGTCTTTGTTGGGTTCACTGTCACTCCTGACTACTGCCATCATTGTGCTGGTGTCACCTGACTGTTTTGTTCACTGTCTCCCTGACTACTGCCATCATTGTGCTGGTGTCACCTGACTGTTTTGTTCACTGTCACCATGACTACTGTCATCATTGTGCTGTGTCACCTGTGTTTGTCATGTCTCATGACTACTGCCATTTGCTGTGTCACCTGTTTGTTCACTGTCTCCATGACTACTGCCATCATTGTGCTGGTGTCACCTGACTGTTTTGTTCACTGTCATCATGAACTACTGCCATCAGTGTGCTGGTGTCACCTGACTGTTTTGTTCACTGTCATCCTGACTACTGCCATCATTGTGCTGGTGTCACCTGACTGTTTTGTTCACTGTCTCCCTGACTACTGCCATCATTGTGCTGGTGTCACCTGACTGTTTTGTTCACTGTCATCCATGACTACTGCCATCATTGTTGCTGGTGTCACCTGCTGTTTTGTTCACTGTCATCCTGACTACTGCCATCATTGTGCTGGTGTCACCTGTTTTGTTCACTGTCTCCCTGACTACTGCCATCATTGTGCTGGTGTCACCTGACTGTTTTGTTCACTGTCCTCACTGACTACTGCCATCATTGTGCTGGGTGTCACCTGACTGTTTTGTTCACTGTCTCCCTGACTACTGCCATCATTGTGCTGGTGTCACCTGACTGTTTTGTTCACTGTCATCCTGACTACTGCCATCATTGTTCTGGTGTCACACTGTTTTGTTCACTGTCATCCTGACTACTGCCATCATTGTGCTGGTGTCACCTGTTTTGTTCACTGTCTCCTGACTACTGCCATCATTGTGCTGGTGTCACCTGACTGTTTTGTTCACTGTCTCAATGACTACTGCCATCATTGTGCTGGTGTCACCTGACTGTTTTGTTCACTGTCTCCTGACTACTGCCATCATTGTGCTGGTGTCACCTGACTGTTTTGTTCACTGTCTCAATGACTACTGCCATCATTGTGCTGGTGTCACCTGACTGTTTTTGTTCACTGTCTTCCTGACTACTCCCATCATTGTGCTGGTATCACCTCTTTTGTTCACTGTCATCCTGATTACTGCCATCATTGTGCTGGTGTCACCTGACTGTTTTGTTCACTGTCATCCTGATTACTGCCATCAGTGTCCTGGTGCCACCTGACTGTTTTGTTCACTGTCATCCTGACTACTGCCATCATTGTGCTGGTATCACCTGTTTTGTTCACTGTCATCCTGACTACTGCAATCATTGTGCTGGTGTCACCTGACTGTTTTGTTCACTGTCATCCTGACTACTGCATCATTGCTGTGTCACCTGACTGTTGTTCACTGTCATCCTGATATGCCATATGTGCGTGCACCTGACTTTTTGTTCACTGTCATCTGACTACTGCCATCATGTGTGCTGGTGCTCACCTGACTGTTTTGTTCACTGTCAATACTGACTACTGCCATCATTGTGCTGGTGTCACCTGACTGTTTTGTTTTCACATGTCCATCTTGGACTACTGTCACTGCATCATGATATGCTCATGGTGTCACCTGACTGTTTTGTTCACTGTCATCCTGACTACTGCCATCATTGTGCTGGATGCACCTGACTGTTTTGTTCACTGTCATCCTGACTACTGCCATCATTGTTGTTCACTGACTGTTTTGTCACTGTCATCCTGACTACTGCATCATTGTCTGTGTCACACTGTTTGTTCACTGTCATCCTGACTACTGCCATCATTGTTCTGGTTCACCTGACTGTTTTGTTCACTGTCATCCTGACTACTGCCATCATTGTTCTAGTGTCACCTGACTGTTTTGTTCACTGTCATCCTGACTACTGCCATCATTGTGCTGGTGTCACCTGACTGTTTTGTTCACTGTCATCCTGACTACTGCCATCATTGTGCTGGTGTCCACCTGACTGTTTTGTTCACTGTCTCCTGACTACTGCCATCATTGTTGCTGGTGTCACCTGACTGTTTTGTTCACTGTCATCCTGACTACTGCCATCATTGTGCTGGTGTCACCTGACTGTTTTGTTCACTGTCATCCTGACTACTGCCATCATTGTTCTGGTCACCTGACTGTTTTGTTCACTGTCATCCTGACTACTGCCATCAGTGGCGGTTCACCTGTTTTGTTCACTGTCATCCTGACTACTGCCATCATTGTTCTGGTGTCACCTGACTGTTTTGTTCACTGTCATCCTGATACTGCCATCAGTGTGCTGGTATCACCTGTTTTTTCACTGTCATCCTGACTACTGCCATCATTGTGCTGGTGTCACCTACTGTTTTGTTCACTGTCATCCTGACTACTGCCATCAGTGTGCAGGTGCCACTTGTCTGTTTTGTTCACTGTCTCCTGACTACTGCCATCATTGTGCTGGTGCACCTGACTGTTTTGTTCACTGTCATCCTGACTACTGCCATCATTGTTCTGGTGTCACCTGACTGTTTTGTTCACTGTCTCCTGACTACTGCCATCATTGTGCTGGTGTCACCTACTGTTTTGTTCACTGTCTCCCTGATACTGCCATCGTGTGCTGGTGTCACCTGACTGTTTTTTTCACTGTCTCCCTGACTACTGCCATCATTGTCTGGTGTCACCTGACTGTTTTGTTCACTGTCTCCCTGACTACTGCCATCATTGTGCTGGTGTCACCTGACTGTTTTGTTCACTGTCTCCCTGACTACTGCCATCATTGTGCTGGTGTCACCTGACTGTTTTGTTCACTGTCTCCCTGACTACTGCCATCATTGTGCTGGTGTCACCTGACTGTTTTGTTCACTGTCTCCCTGACTACTGCCATCATTGTGCTGTGTCACCTGTTTGTTCACTGTCACCCTGACTACTGCCATCAGTGTGCTGGTGTCACCTGACTGTTTTGTTCACTGTCTCCTGACTACTGCCATCATTGTGCTGGTGTCACCTGACTGTTTGTTCACTGTCTTCCTGACTACTGCCATCATTGTGCTGGTGTCACCTGACTGTTTTGTTCACTGTCTCCTGACTACTGCCATCATTCTGGGTGTCACCTGACTGTTTTGTTCACTGTCTCCCTGACTACTGCCATCATTGTGCTGGTATCACTACTGTTTTGTTCACTGTCTCCTGACTACTGCCATCATGTCTGGTGTCACCTGACTGTTTTGTTCACTGTCTCCCTGACTACTGCCATCATTGTGCTGTGTCACCTGACTGTTTTGTTCACTGTCTCCCTGACTACTGCCATCATTGTGCTGGTGTCACCTGTTTTGTTCACTGTCTCCCTGACTACTGCCATCAGTGTACTGGTGTCACCTGACGTTTTGTTCACTGTCTCCATGACTAACGCCATCATTCTGCTGGTGTCACCTGACTGTTTTGTTCACTGTCTCAATGACTACTGCCATCATTGTGCTAGTGTCACCTGTTTGTTCACTGTCTCCATGACTACTGCCATCATTGTGCTGGTGTCACCTGACTGTTTTGTTCACTGTCCATGACTACTGTCATCATGTGCTGTTGTCACCTGATTTTTGCTCACTGTCATCCTGACTACTGCCATTTTTGTGCTGGTGTCACCTGACTGTTTTGTTCACTGTCTCCATGACTACTGCCATCATTGTGCTGGTGTCACCTGACTGTTTTGTTCACTGTCTCATGACTACTGCCATCATGTCTGGTGTCACCTGCTGTTTTGTTCACTGTCTCCTGACTACTGCCATCATTGTCTGGTGTCACCTGTTTTGTTCACTGTCTCCTGACTACTGCCATCATTGTGCTGGTGTCACCTGACTTTTGTTCACTGTCACCTGACTACTGCATCATTGTGCTGGTGTCACCTGACTGTTTTGTTCACTGTCATCCTGACTACTGCCATCATTGTTCTGGTGTCACTGACTGTTTTGTTCACTGTCATCCTGACTACTGCCATCATTGTGCGGTCACCTGACTGTTTTGTTCACTGTCTCCTGACTACTGCCATCATTGTGCTGGTGTCACCTGACTGTTTTGTTCACTGTCATCCTGACTACTGCCATCATTGTTCTGGTGTCACCTGTTTTGTTCACTGTCATCCTGACTACTGCCATCATTGTGCTGGTGTCACCTGTTTTGTTCACTGTCATCCTACTACTGCCATCATGTGCGGTATCACCTGTTTGTCACTGCATCCTGACTACGCCATCATTGTTCTGGTTCACCTGTTTTGTTCACTGTCATCCTGACTACTGCATCATTGCTGGTGTCACCTGACTGTTTTGTTCACTGTCATCCTGACTACTGCCATCATTGTCTGTGTCACCTGACTGTTTTGTTCACTGTCATCCTGACTACTGCCATCAGTGTGCTGGTGCCACCTGACTGTTTTGTTCACTGTCATACTGACTACTGCCATCATTGTGCTGGTGTCACCTGACTGTTTTGTTCACTGTCACCTGACTACTGCCATCATGTGCGGGTCACCTGACTGTTTTGTTCACTGTCATCCTGACTACTGCATCATGTGCGGGTGTCACCTGACTGTTTTGTTCACTGTCATCCTGACTACTGCCATCAGTGTGCTGGTGTCACCTGACTGTTTTGTTCACTGTCATCCTGACTACTGCCATCATGTGCTGGTGTCACCTGACTGTTTTGTTCACTGTCACCTGACTACTGCCATCATTGTGCTGGTGTCACCTGACTGTTTTGTTCCTGTCATCCTGACTACTGCCATCATGTGCTGGTGTCACCTGACTGTTTTGTTCACTGTCATCCTGACTACTGCCATCATGTGCTGGTGTCACCTGACTGTTTTGTTCACTGTCATCCTGACTACTGCCATCATGTGCTGGTGTCACCTGATTTTTGTTCACTGTCATCCTGACTACTGCCATCATTGTGCTGGTGTCACCTGACTGTTTTGTTCACTGTCATCCTGACTACTGCCATCATGTGCTGGTGTCACCTGACTGTTTTGTTCACTGTCATCCTGACTACTGCCATCATTGTGCTGGTGTCACTGACTGTTTGTTCACTGTCATCCTGACTACTGCCATCATGTGCTGGTGTCACCTGACTGTTTTGTTCACTGTCATCCTGACTACTGCCATCATTGTGCTGTGTCACCTGACTGTTTTGTTCACTGTCATCCTGACTACTGCCATCATGTGCTGGTGTCACCTGACTGTTTTGTTCACTGTCATCCTGACTACTGCCATCATTGTTCTGTGTCACCTACTGTTTTGTTCACTGTCTCATGACTACTGCATCATTGTCTGGTTCACCTGTTTTGTTCACTGTCTCCTGACTACTGCCATCATTGTTCTGGTTCACCTGACTGTTTTGTTCACTGTCTCCTGACTACTGCCATCATTGTCTGGTGTCACCTGACTGTTTTGTTCACTGTCATCCTGACTACTGCCATCATTGTCTGGTGTCACCTGCTGTTTTGTTCACTGTCATCCTGACTACTGCCATCATTGCTGGTTCACCTGACTGTTTTGTTCACTGTCTCCTGACTACTGCCATCATTGTCTGGTGTCACCTGTGTTTGTTCACTGTCATCCTGACTACTGCCATCATGTGCTGTGTCACCTGACTGTTTTGTTCACTGTCTCCTGACTACTGCCATATTGTCTGTGTCACCTGACTGTTTTGTTCACTGTCATCCTGACTACTGCCATCATGTGCTGGTGTCACCTGACTGTTTTGTTCACTGTCTCCTGACTACTGCCATCATTGTGTGGTGTCACTGACTGTTTTGTTCACTGTCTCCTGACTACTGCCATCATTGTGCTGGTGTCACCTGACTGTTTTGTTCACTGTCTCCTGACTACTGCCATCATTGTCTGGTGTCACCTGACTGTTTTGTTCACTGTCTCCCTGACTACTGCCATCATTGTGCTGGTGTCACCTGACTGTTTGTTCACTGTCTCCTGACTACTGCCATCATTGTGCTGGTGTCACCTGACTGTTTGTTCACTGTCTCCTGACTACTGCCATCATTGTGCTGGTGTCACTGACTGTTTTGTTCACTGTCTCCTGACTACTGCCATCATTGTGCTGGTGTCACCTGATGTTTTGTTCACTGTCTCCCTGACTACTGCCATCATTGTGCTGGTGTCACTGACTGTTTTGTTCACTGTCTCCTGACTACTGCCATCATTGTGCTGGTGTCACCTGACTGTTTGTTCACTGTCTCCTGACTACTGCCATCATTGTGCTGGTGTCACCTGCTGTTTTGTTCACTGTCTCTGACTACTGCCATCAGTGTGCTGGTGTCACCTGTTTTTGTTCACTGTCTCCTGACTACTGCCATCATTGTGCTGGTGTCACCTGTTTGTTCACTGTCTCCATGACTACTGCCATCATTGTGTGGTGTCACTGACTGTTTTGTTCACTGTCTCCCTGACTACTGCCATCATTGTGCTGTGTCACCTGTTTTGTTCACTGTCTCCTGACTACTGCCATCATTGTGCTGGTGTCACCTGACTTTTTGTTCACTGTCTCCTGATACTGCATCATTGTGCTGGTGTCACCTGCTGTTTGTTCACTGTCATCCTGACTACTGCCTTTTTGTGCTGGTGTCACCTGATTTTTGTTCACTGTCTCCATGACTACTGCCATCATTGTGCTGGTGTCACCTGACTGTTTTGTTCACTGTCTCCTGACTACTGCCATCATGTGCTGGTGTCACCTGACTGTTTGTTCACTGTCTCCTGACTACTGCCATCATTGTGCTGGTGTCACCTGTTTTGTTCACTGTCTCCTGACTACTGCCATCATTGTGCTGGTGTCACTGACTGTTTGTTCACTGTCATCCTGACTACTGCCATCATTGTGCTGGTGTCACCTGTTTTGTTCACTGTCATCCTACTACTGCCATCATTGTGCTGGTGTCACCTATGTTTTGTTCACTGTCATCCTGACTACTGCCATCATTTGCTGTGTCACCTGACTGTTTTGTTCACTGTCATCCTGACTACTGCCATCATTGTCTGGTGTCACCTGTTTTGTTCACTGTCTCCTGACTACTGCCATCATTGTGCTGGTGTCACCTGCTGTTTGTTCACTGTCTCCCTGACTACTGCCATCATTGTGCTGGTGTCACCTGACTGTTTTGTTCACTGTCCCCTGACTACTGCCATCATTGTGCTGTGTCACCTGACTGTTTTGTTCACTGTCTCCCTGACTACTGCCATCATTGTGCTGGTGTCACCTGACTGTTTTGTTCACTGTCATCCTGACTACTGCCATCATTGTGCTGGTGTCACCTGACTGTTTTGTTCACTGTCTCCTGACTACTGCCATCATTGTGCTGGTGTCACCTGACTTTTTGTTCACTGTCTCCCTGACTACTGCCATCATTGTGCTGGTGTCACCTGTTTTGTTCACTGTCTCCCTGACTACTGCCATCATTGTGCTGGTGTCACCTGACTGTTTTGTTCACTGTCTCCATGACTACTGCCATCATTGTGCTGGTGTCACCTGCTGTTTTGTTCACTGTCTCCTGACTACTGCCATCATTGTGCTGGTGTCACCTGTTTTGTTCACTGTCTCCTGACTACTGCCATCATTGTGCTGGTGTCACCTGTTTTGTTCACTGTCTCCTGACTACTGCCATCATTGTGCTGGTGTCACCTGTTTTGTTCACTGTCTCCTGACTACTGCCATCATTGTCTGGTGTCACCTGTTTTGTTCACTGTCTCCTGACTACTGCCATCATTGTGCTGGTGTCACCTGTTTTGTTCACTGTCTCCCTGACTACTGCCATCATTGTGCTGGTGTCACCTGTTTTGTTCACTGTCTCCTGACTACTGCCATCATTGTGCTGGTGACACCTGTTTTGTTCACTGTCTTCCTGACTACTGCCATCATTGTGCTGGTGTCACCTGACTGTTTTGTTCACTGTCTCCCTGACTACTGCCATCATTGTGCTGGTGTCACCTGACTGTTTTGTTCACTGTCACCCTGACTACTGCCATCATTGTGCTGGTGTCACCTGACTGTTTCACTGTCTCCATGACTACTGCCATCATTGTGCTGGTGTCACCTGTTTTGTTCACTGTCTCCCTGACTACTGCCATCATTGTGCTGGTGTCACCTGACTGTTTCACCGATTCTTTGCTGTCTATTGGTCCTTTCTCTGCCCCAGTTCTTATGTTAGTCCGTAACTGTGTGCCATAATCCATTGTGCCATGATAGACATGATTCATTCCATAACAGTGTGCCATAATCCATTGTGCCATGATAGACATGATTCATTCCATAACGGTGTGCCATAATCCATTGTGGCATGATGGCCATACTCATTCCATAAGTGTGCCATAATCCATTGTGCCATGGACATAAATCATTCCATAAATTGCCATAATCCATTGTGCCATGGACATAAATCATTCCATAACAGTGTGCCATAATCCATTGTGCCATTATGTACATAAATCATTCCATAACAGTGTGGTATACTCCATTGTGCCATTATGTACATAAATCATTCCATCAGTGTGCCATAATCCATTGTGGCCTGGACATGACTCATTCCACAACAGTATGCCATAATCCATTGTGGCACGATGGATATAACTCATTCCATAACTGTGCCATAACCCATTGTGCCATGGACATAAATCATTCCATAACAGTGTGCCATAATATGTATGCGAGTCATGTGTGAGAGAGAGAGAGAGAGAGAGAGCGAGCGAGAGCGAGTGTGTGTGTGTATGTGTGTTTATCTGTGTGTGTGTGTGTGTGTGTGTGTGTGTGTCTGTGTGTGTATGTCTATGTGTGTGTGTGTATGTGTGTGTGTGTTTTAGTAGGGGATAACGTAATAACTGTTACAAAGAAAGTGCACCCAAAATGCTATCTTGCCCCATAAAGGCTTTTAACATTTTGACGGAAATGTTTTCTAAGGAAATGTAACTGTCCGAATCATCTTACCTGTACGTCGGCAAGTGGTGTCCATGTTTAACACTCTTAGAGCAATGTGGAGATTTCCTGCGATTTGTAGTTAGTGACCCCCCCCCCCCCCCCCCACACACACACACACACAGAGTTGGTTAGTTATGTATATATTTATTTTATTCATTTACTTATTTATTTATTTTCAGTTCCATTGTGTAAACATTTTCTTTCGTCTAAAAGCACATATGTGAATAGACGTTAAAAGAAATAACACACACACACACACACACACACACACAGTTGGTTAGTTAGTTCTGCATTTATTTATTCGTTTATTTTCCTTTTCATTTTCTTTCGTCTGAAAGCATATAAGTGAATAGACGTTAAAAGAAATAACGAACACACACACACAACAACACACAGCACAACACAACACAGAAAAACAAACAAATACAAACTGAAGGCATATTTGTTATAACAAAACAAGTACAAATAAATTTTCTGCCCAATGAATACGCATTGATATTTTTTGTGTACTTACGATTGCTATTCGCTTGAATGCGGACAGCCACTATGATTTAACCCTTTGATTCCTGCACCCTGGCCACCAGCATCCTGCATGGTCAACCATGCCACCAAAGCATTAACTTCACCTTTTGATTCCCTTATCCTATCCACTAGCTTTCTGCAGGAAGCTGGTAGATAGGGTGAAGGAGTCAAAGGGTGAAATTTTTCACTTGGTGGATACGGTGCGGTAGTGAAAGGGATAAATTGCAGCTAGTTGCTTGTAGTTAGTGATGAAACCGATACTGCTGCACTGCTCATGTCCTTGTGTGACTTCTCATTGCTGTTGTAACTGTGATGTGCGTCTCTATTTTGTGGTGGTTTTGTAAAATTAACAATTTGCGTAAACGAACAATGTATTTGTATAGACAAAACGCATATGGCACATCACTGAATCCGGAAGCGTGGAATATTGATTTCTAGATTTTATTATTATACCAGAATCCGAGATGGATCTATATTACCTTTTCAGATTGGACGGTGTGTGTTTTTAGTTTGTTTTAGTTTCTCAAGATGACATCTCCGCGCTCGGAACTAATTCCATATGCACTTACCGTCACATGTGCCATGTGTATGGTGACCATGGCACATGCCTTATTTAGCCTGCACATAAAGCTATGAGCTGGCCAGGTCCTGAGGACTTACCTAGACTACGTTTTACCTAGTCTGTATGTTATACTGGTATTGTATCAAAAACGAAAAAAAAGGAAATACATGACAATCTTGATGGAGGCAGGACACAAGACCATTGATAAGGAAGATTAGGAAAAGACAAACATCTATAGACCATTTTATGAGGAAAGGGGAATTCGAGCACCTGGTCACAACAGGAAAGCAGGAGGGAAAGAACACCAGGTAGACCCAGGGACAAAATATTGGACGGACTTGCAGAGTGGCTGAGGACAGAGGGGGTGGAAGATGTACTTGCAGCGACGAGGGATAGATGCATATGTGTGGCCATGATGAACAAAGCCATGCGGCAGGGTACATGATGATTGTATCAGACTATCACTGGAATAGTTTTGGTTACATGTAAATGACGTGTATTAAATAGAAGGTATTTGCAGACAAGCATATATATTTCACGTCACCGAGTTTAGAAGACTGACGTGACCAGTTTGACGGGGGCGTCAAGGTAAGACAGGGAGCAGTCTTCACGACACAGATGGTCCCGTCTGTCTTCATAAAATCACGTGTTTTTTTTAAACCAGCGTTACAACAAATAACACTACACTGTTGTATTGTATTGTATTGTATTGTATTTATTGTATTGTAAGACCATGGAGACCTGTAAGTTTTAAGGACAAACAACTACCCTGGATGTATCCATGCAGCATCCACAAGTTACGGTGCCTGACGGAAATCGCGTGGCAGCACAAAAAGATACGCCGTTGCTCTGGATCCGACCAATGCAGAGGGTAAATTGTGCAGATTCCAAGGGTGTGCAGATTTGGATGGAGCGCGTATGGAATTGCCTGACGGATCCCTCCTATCATTATCATCATGTGCCCTACCGCATGGTGTTGGCGATTATGCCCTCCATACCTTTGCGCTGCAAGTATATCTCCCACCCTCTCTCTCTTCAGCCACTCTGCAAGTCCGTCCAATTTTCCCCCTGGGTCTACCAGGTGTTCTCTATCCCTACAACTTCCCTATTGTGACCAAGTGCTCTAATCTCTCTCGTCTCATAGAATGTTATAAATGTTGCTCGTCCTTTCCTTATCTTCATTAATGTTCGTCTTGTGTCTGCCTCCTTCAAGACCGTCTCGTTTGTTTTCTTTGCTGTCCATGGAACTCAATATTCTTCTTAGAAACCACATTTAAACTTAAAAAATCTATCTTACCGCTATGATACACATTTTCTATAATTGTGACCCTTCAAATTATTCAATTCAATTTAACTTAATTTATATCTTTGTTTCTGTCTTGTCTGGTTGCATTTACGCGTTCTCATTTTTTTTCTGGTTCCTCTTTGCTTGAACGCGGGCGGTCACACTTTTGGACTTCTGACAAAGGATTGGTTAAAATCTATATACTTGTAGGCCTACTTCTTGTAAAACTGTTCAATGAAAGCTGATCACAATACGATCATAAGGAAATCATGCATAAAGTTTCTCACGCTTATATCTACACGCTCCAATCTCCATCACACGCCTCCAATCTCCATCACACGCCTCCAATCTCCAACACACGCCCCAGAATACTGGACAGGCCCATTCAAACTCCAGTTGGACCACTCATCCAATTTGTTTAAAGGTCAGCCTATTAACAACCAGGAAATTGATTAGATCAACGCACACACACACGCCATGTTGCAATTTCATAAACGCACATTAGAAAAAGAACAAGAACACATTTGCATTAATAGCAAGAAACACCAGGGTAGGGGTAAATAGCAAGAAACACGAGTGTAGGGGTAAATAGCAAGAAACACCAGGGTAGGGGTAAATAGCAAGAAACACCAGGGAAGGGGTAAATAGCAAGAAACACGAGGGTAGGGGTAAATAGCAAGAAACACGAGGGTAGGGGTAAATAGCAAGAAACACCAGGGAAGGGGTAAATAGCAAGAAACACAAGGGTAGGGGTAAATAGCAAGAAACACGAGGGTAGGGTAAATAGCAAGAAACACCAGGGTAGGGGTAAATAGCAAGAAACACCAGGGTAGGGGTAAATAGCAAGAAACACCAGGGTAGGGGTAAATAGCAAGAAACACCAGGGTAGGGGTAAATAGCAAGAAACACCAGGGTAGGGGTAAATAGCAAGAAACACCAGGGTATGGGTAAATAGCAAGAAACACCAGGGTAGGGGTAAATAGCAAGAAACACCAGGGAAGGGTAAATAGCAAGAAACACCAGGGAAGGGTAAATAGCAAGAAACACGAGGGTAGGGGTAAATAGCAAGAAACACCAGGGAAGGGTAAATAGCAAGAAACACGAGGGTAGGGGTAAATAGCAAGAAACACCAGGGTAGGGGTAAACAGCAAGAAACACCAGGGTAGGGGTAAACAGCAAGAAACACCAGGGTAGGGGTAAACAGCAAGAAACACCAGGTAGGGGTAAATAGCAAAAAACACGAGGGTAGGGGTAAATAGCAAAAAACACGAGGGTAGGGGTAAACAGCAAAAAACACGAGGGTAGGGGTAAACAGCAAGAAACAAGGGTAGGGGTAAATAGCAAGAAACACAAGGGTAGGGGTAAATAGCAAGAAACACAAGGGTAGGGGTAAATAGCAAGAAACACGAGGGTAGGGGTAAACAGCAAGAAACACGAGGGTAGGGGTAAATAGCAAGAAACACGAGGGTAGGGGTAAACAGCAAGAAACACAAGGGTAGGGGTAAATAGCAAGAAACACAAGGGTAGGGGTAAATAGCAAGAAACACAAGGGTAGGGGTAAATAGCAAGAAACACGAGGGTAGGGGTAAATAGCAACACCAGGGTAGGGGTAAATAGCAAGAAACACCAGGGTAGGGGTAAATAGCAAGAAACACGAGGGTATGGGTAAATAGCAAGAAACACAAGGGTAGGGGTAAATAGCAAGAAACACGAGGGTAGGGGTAAATAAGAAACACCAGGGTAGGGGTAAATAGCAAGAAACACAAGGGTAGGGGTAAACAGCAAGAAACACGAGGGTAGGGGTATCTCACGGATAAAACTCGAAAGACAACACGCAGTCTGAATCTTCACTCAACAAAATACTTTTATTACTACCGTCAATACATGTACACACAATTATCTTCCCCCAAACAATAATTCATCTCGACTTGGACAGCCCTCTCCCTCACACACTTATCGTTGTTTAAACCTTTGGCTCCCTTACCCTATCCACCAGCTGCAAAAACTTTGTGACTCCATCCAACCGTGCTTCTTGCAAGAAGCTAGTGGATAGGGTGAGAATCAAATGGTTAAGTTTTTGTTTTGCTAGCATGGTTGGCAATGCACGATTCTGGTGTACAGGGTGCGGGAGTCAAAGGGTTAAAGTCCAGCTGACTCAGTAGAGCATATCAGAGCTATAACCGTTTCAAAACACACAATTCAACAAGAAATACAAACATTTAAGTACACATATCAATGCATTCGCGCACATAATCTTAGGACATGCCTCTGGCGTTGTTCTTTCTGTCCAATTTATCACACAGTTTAAAAACACCTGAACACTAACGTTATTGTTATTGTTTAAAGCCCAGCCGACTGCGTAGAGCCATATCAGGGCTATAACCGCTTCAAAACGCACAAAACTCCGAACAGGAAAAAGAAAAACTAAGTACACATATCAATGCTTTCGCGCACATAATCTAAGGACATGCCCCCGGCGTTGACCACTCCGTCCAATTTATCGCACAGGGGAGATTTAAAAAACACCTGAATACAAATATTAGCATACATAAGGGCACCAAAACAAAAACGGGCATAAATTACCTAAAATTGCTTCCGCATATCTCACCTCCCTAGAGCCAAAAATGCACTTTTTTTATTGTTTAAAGTCCAGCCGACTGCGCAGAGCCATGTCAGGGTATAACTGCTTCAAAACACAAAACTTCAACAGGAAAAAAGAAAATTAAGTACACATATCAATGCATTCGCGCACATAATCTTAAGTACATGCCCCCGGTGTAGGACCATTCCGTCCGATTTATCGCACAGGGGAGATTTAAAAAAAACACCTGAATACAAACATAAGCATACATAAGGACACCAAAACATAAAAACAGGCATAAATTACCTGAAATTTCTTCCACATATAATTAATAATAATTACATTATTAAGTATATGTGGAAGAAATTTTAGGTAACCTCACCTCCTTAGAGCCAAAAATGCACTTAATACATGTACCCAATCATCAATCCGAAGAAAAAGTACGCAAGACTTAATCGAAAAAATACAGGTGAATGGACCATTAAGGCAGAAAATAAGTAGAAATGACAGAAAGCAAGGCAACAAGGCAGAAACAAAGTGACAGAAAAGAGCAAATTTCTAGCGCAGAATTTCCAGAAGGTGGGGATACTATTTATACTGAAAGAGCCCCCGGTAACCCAACGGGAGAGCAAAGGGGAATAAAAAATATACGTGAACACAAATTTAAACTATAAGGGCACTAAACCAAAAATAGACCTGTACTTGAAATTGCTTCCGCATAGCTCATTGTACCAGAGCCAAAACATGAATTTAATACTTGTACCCAATAATCAATTCTAAGATAAAGTACAGGAGATTTGATCGAACGCGTTCAGATGAATGGACCTGCAAGGCAGTAAATGATGGCAAGAAATGACAAAGCAAAGGTGGAAGACAAAAACAGCGACAGAAAAGGGCATTTCTAGCACACAATTTCCAGAAGGTGGGTATACTATTTATACTGAAAGAAACCCCCGGCATCCTCAAAAGGGCTGTTTATTTTTAACGAATGAATTTTAAACCAGTCTGTCCTTGCCAAGCAACCGTAAATCCACATTCACACACAATAGAGCCTTCATTAGAAAATGCACACACAGCGCACTCGCCGGCCCCAACTGACCTAAACATTCGCAATACCTCACCCATGAACTTAGAAAACAAAGACAAAAACAAAGACAAAAACAAAACAAAAAACCCGCAACGAAAACATGCATACACACAAATAACTTGGACACATTAACCGTCCATCCCCCCTCCACGCTCACACACAAACTCCAAAAGCACACACCTTACACATGCTCTTCCACACACACACGCTCGCTCGCGCACGCACGCACCCAACACACGTACGCACCCAACACACGTACGCACCCAAAACATACACAAACACTCAACACAACTCAACAGACGGGACAATGTTTTCCTAAGTTGGCAAAGGCAGGAAAATACAGTTGGAATTCACATTGCTTATAGCACAGCCGACGTCTCCAACATTATTATCATGGCCAACATCACACTGAAAACTACCCCACATTTAATTAAAAATTTCATTTCACTTCATATTGCTTATAGTCCAGCCGACTACTTCAGCCATATCATGGGTTTAATCAAAAAGAATTGAAAAAAAAAATACACGATCTTTTCAAGTTTCAATTTATTTTAAGTAATTCCCATAATACTCCACGTTTTAACCCTTTGAATACCACCGCCTGTCCACCTGCGTCCTTCACTGTTAACCATGCTAGCAAAGCAAAAACTTGACCATGACTCCCTCACCCTAACCTCCAGCTTCCTGCAGGAAGATGGATACGGTGAGGAAGTCAAAGGGATACGTTTTTGCAATTGGTGGATAGTGTGCGGAGTCAAAGGGTTAAAGGGAATTGATAAAGCAGGGGAAAAAACAAAAAACAGACCAATCCTTCCAAGTCTCAATTTAAACATTTCCCATACGCGTGGTCATACGATGTGAAATCCCATTATATCTGGTCAAAACGTAAACGTTGCACGCTACCTTGAAAAGGTTCTTTAAAGAGTGTTAGCAAATGCAGTACGAATTTCTCACTTGACAGAAAAGAACTTAATTACGACTTTCAGAGAAATAGTTATAAAAATAGCTTCATAAACAACCCATAATTGAAATACAGTCACACAATAAAATTATATTTTAACGAATAAACATCCATACACAGAAACCACAATTAGGACGGTAAACGCCGTCCATATCCCACTATAACAGCCCCCACCCCCACCAAAAAATTCAAAACAAAGCACGCACCTCGCACATGTCTTACACGCACACACACACGCATGCACCACACATGCGCGTTCACACGCACCACAGACAAAGTAAACACAGACACAACCACACACCACACACACACACTCCGCAAAAGAGGGTAAAATGTTTTCCTTCAATAGCAAAAGGCAGGAAAACGCAGTTAGATTTTCACATTCCTTACAGAACAGCCGACATCTAGATAACATTATCATGGCCAACAGCACACACTACAAATTAACTAAAAAAATGGAATAAAAATGTACAATCATCCTTTCAAGTTTCAATTTAGTTTTTAAAAAAAATTCCCACAACACTCCGTTTAGCCCTTTGACTACCACCACCTGTCCACCAGAATCCTGCATTGTTAACCATGCTAGCAAAGCAAAAACCTGACCATGACTCCCTCACCCTAACCTCCAGCTTCCTGCAGGAAGATGATGGATACGGCGAGGGAGTCAAAGGGATACGTTTTTGCAATTGGTGGATAGTGTGCAGGAGTCAAAGGGTTAAAATGAATTGAGAAAGAAAAAAAAAGACCAATCCTTCCAATGTAACAACCGCCCCATTCCCCCCAAACACCTCGCACATTGTCTTACACCCACACACGCATGCACCACACATGCGTGCGTGCGTCACACACAAACACACACACACGCATCACACACATGTGCGCGTGCGCACACACACACATACCAGATAATATAAACACACACACACAATCACACACAACGAAACACACTCCGCAACAGAAGGTAAAATGTTTTCCTTAGTATGCAAAAGGCAGGATGATACAGTAAAGAGTTTCATATTGCTTATAGCTCAGCCGACATCTAGAAATCATCATGGCCAACAGCACACTACAAATTAACTCACGTTTAATCAAACAGACCAAAAACAAAACCCATCCTTTCAAGTTTCAATTTATTTAAAATATATTCCTACAACACTCCACCACCTGTCCACCAGCATCCTTCATTGTCAACCAATCTATCAAAATAAAAACTTAACCCTTTGACTCCCTCACCCTAACGTCCAGCTTCCTGCAGGGTGAGGGAGTCGAAGGGATAAGATTCTGCAATTGGTGGGTATGGTGAAGGAGTCAAAGGGTTAAAAAGAATTTTAAGAAGACACCCCCCCCCCCCAAAAAAAAAAAACCGGAACAAACCTTCCAAGTCTCAATTTAAATATTTCCTCATACGTATGGTCATACGAGGTGAAATCCCATTGTATCTTGTCAAAACACAAAAACTGCATGTTATCTTGGAAAAGGTTCTTTAAAGAGTTAGAAAATGCAGTACGAATTGTTCACTTGACAGGAGCTTCATTACAATTTTCAGAAATAGTCATAAAAATAGCTTTATAAATAACCCATAATTGATGAAATACAGGCACAATAATATATTCATTTATTTTAACGAATAATTTTTAAATCAACAGCAGTATGTCTTTATCACCCAGCCATACACAGCTTTCACTAGAAAAATGCACACACAGCGTACTCACCCACAACCACCCCCAAGGCCAACTGACCTAAACATCCATTAAACCCCACGACAAAAAAAAAACAAAAAACTACCACGATGAAAACATGCACACACAGAAACCACAAACCGTCCATATCCCACTGTAACCACCGTCCCCCCAACACCCCCCTCCAAAAAAAAATTCAAAACAAAAACGCACAACTCGCACATTGTCTTACACACCTCGCACATTGTCTTACACACCTCGCACATTGTCTTACACACTTCGCACATTGTCTTACACACCTCGCACATTGTCTTACACACCTCGCACATTGTCTTACACACACACGCACCACACACACAAACTACATGTACACACACACACGCACAAGCACGCGCGCACCATACACAGACAAAATAAACACACACACATATACACACACTCTCTCTCCAAAGGAGGGGTAAAATGTTTTCTTTAAATGGCAAAAGGCAGGAAAATGCAGTTAAGAGTTTCATATTGCCTAAAGCATAGCTAACAGCACTCTACAAATTACCTCACTTTTATTCAAAAAGACAATTGGAAAAAAAAACGTTCAACCACCCTTTCAAGTTTCAACTTTTTAAATTCCCATAAAGCTCCACGTTTAACCCTTTGAATACCACCGCCTGTCCACCAGCATCCTTCACTGTCAGCCATGCCAGCAAAGCAAAAACTAAACCCTTTGACTTCCACACCCTAACCTCCAGCTTCCTGCAGGAAGCTGGTACATAGGTGAGGGAGTCAAAGGGATACGTTTTTGCGATTGGTGGATATGGTGCTGGGTTCAAAGGGTTAAAAATAATGGGAAAAAAAAACGAAAAAAAAAAAAAACAGGCCATCTTTCCAAGTCTCAATTTAATTATTTTCCCATACGTATGGTCATACGTGAAATCCCATTATATCTTGTCAAAACGTAAGAATTGCACGATATCTTGAAAAGATTCTTGAAAGTGTTAGAAAATGCAGTGTGAATTGTTCACGTGACAAAAGGACCATTACAACTTTCAGAAATACTATCATAAATATAGCTTCATAAATAACCCATAATTGACGAAATACAGGCACACAGTAAAATAATCATTTTTTCGTATTTTAACGAATAAATTTTACATCAACAGCAGTCATTCTTTATCACACAGCCATACATCCACAAGCACACACAACACAGTCTTCATTACAAAACACACACAGCGTACTCACCCATCACCATCCCCAAGGCCAAATGACCTAAACATCCGATATACCCCACCACACCCACGGGAAAAAAACTATCACGACGGAAACACGCATACACAGAAACCACAACACAGACACGTAACCGCCGTCCATACCCCACTGTAACAACCGCCCCACCCCACCCCAAAAGACAAAAAAAAAAGCACACACCTCGCGCATTGTCTTACACACACACACCCCTGCCTGTAACCTCCCCTCCCCCCCCCCCCCAAAAAAAAAAAAACAACACACACACTTTATACGTTACAGTAATCAAAATAAGACAAAAATGCTGTATTTCCCAAGTTAAATTTTCATCGGAAATTTAAGTATTGTTATAATCAATGCTACCATACAACGGAAATTAAAGTATTGATATTAATGCTACGATACAGTTGCCATCGGAAGGTTTAAGAAAAAATAGCCGTGGTAATCAGTGCCACTTTTCCTTTAATATGAAACAAACTATGGTAATAAACACTACCATACAGCAATGTTCATGTAAAATTCAAAAAGAAAAACTGTCACCACTACCACCACCATTGGACAGTTTTCATCAGAGAAGAAAAAACTAGGGTAATCATCACCGTTACATTTTTCAATATTTTTGTTTTAATGCCCAGCCTACTGCACGGAGCCTTTTCCCCCCCTTTTATTGTTGTTTAAAGCCCAGCCGACTGCGCAGAGCCATATCAGGGCTATAACCGCTTCAAAACACACAAAACTTCAACAAGAAAAAAGAAATTAAGTACACATATCAATGCATTCGCGCACATAATCTAAGGACATGCCCCCGGCGTAGGACCATTCTGTCCGATTTATCACACAAGGTAGATTTAAAAAACACATCTGAATACAAATATCAGCATACATAAGGACACCAAAACATAACGGGCAAAAACCAGGCATAAATTACCTAAAATTGTTTCCGATTATCTCACCTGCTTAAAGCCAAAAATGCACTTAATACATGTACCAATTATCAATCCAAAGAAAAAAGTACGTAAGACTTTAAAAAATACAGGTGAATAGACCATTAAGGCAGAAAATAAGTAGAAATGACAGATAAGGCAACAGGGCAGAAAGAGTGACAGAAAAGAGGAAATTCTAGCACAGAATTTCCAGAAGGTGGGGATATTTATAACTGAAAAAAAAACCGGCAACCCAGCGGGGGGCTCAGGGTTATAATCGTCTCAAAACGTACACAACTCAATGGAGGAAAAAAAAACTGGAAACAAATTACTCGTCAATGCATTCGCGCACATAATCTTAGGATATGCTCTCTGCATTTACCACTCCAAATTTATTCCAAGGGTTTAAAAAAATCTGATTACAAATTTAAACAAACACTAAACCATAACGTGGGCCCAAAATTACCTAGAATTTCGGCACATCACATTTCCTTACAGCAAAAAATGCACTTAATACATCATGTACCCAATCAATATGTTTTGTTTACAGCCCGGCTACTGTGTAGTCATATCAAGGTTACAACCATTCCCAAAAATGCTTCAACAGGGAAAAAACAGGTAAAAGAAATGTTAAGTACACATACCAATGCATTCACATACATAATCTAAGGAAATGTCTCTGGTGTTGACCAATCCTGTCCAATTCATCACACGTGGGCTTTAAACAGAATACCTGAATACAAAGTCAAATATAAGTAAGGACACTAAACATACAACGGCCTAATTATGAAAATTGCTTCGCAAATCCCATATGCGTAATGCCAAAATGCACTTAAAATGTACCCAATCGCTATTACTATGATTTGTTTCAAGCAGCCGACTGCGTACAGCCGTATCAGGCTATTAACCTTTTCTAACATGCACATACTTCAACATGAAAAAAAGGAAAAAAAAAACTGTCGTGAAGGTTAGAAAACATTCAATCACACACACACACACAATCCTGCAGGATGTCCAAAATGACCACTTGAAAAAAAAAGTCTCGCTCCAAAGTAAAGGAATGAAAACAGAAAAGGAATTTCTAGCTCAGAATTTCCAAAAGGTGGGAGTACTATTTGTGACCTCCCAGCACGAAATCAGTCTTAACTAGCATTTTTGGTATTTTGAGATACATATCACTGGAAAGTGTACATTCTGCCGATTATTTTGGTACCTGAATAAAGCTTGTACTCACAAAAAAATGTAGAGAAGTTATGTATGTTTAAGGTCATTAAGTTGTTTGATGGCCATTTTGAGAAAACGGCCTCTAAAGGTTTTATGTACTCTCCTACACATTTTCCTTAAATTTCTTTATTTGGTGGCTTTGACCCAGTTTGTTTCTAATTTTAGCTGTCATTATCTGAAAGGTGCACCAAAGAGCTTTCTGTCAGTATATTACATGTAAGGTTCGGTACAGGTTACAGTTCGCAATAAACGACAAAAATAGGTACTTTTGGTAAGAAATTGCATTCTTTCTGCTGCGATCAGTGCATTAAAATACCATTTTATTAATATTTTTTCAAGAAAAAAATTCTGTGGGGGTTAGAGTATAATCCACAGAAATCAATTTTGAGAAAAAGTCAAAACACCCTAGACAGACCCTCAGTCTACCTTTTCAGCTCATAGTGCTGTTCGACTGACCAAGTTAAGACCGATTTGGTGGTGGGATGTCGCATTTATATTGAAAAAGCCCCCGGCATCCCCACGGGGGTAATTTTCATTTTGACTACGAATCGCCAACACACAAAAACAAAAAAAAACGCGTATTCAACCTACAAGATAAGACGTTAACTTTCGGCTTACCTGCCTTTGCCAATCTACAACACGCACACATGCGCGCGCGCGCACACCCACATATGGACAAAATAAGAATATTTCCCCGATATCTCGCCGAGTGGAAGAAAATGACCGAAACTTAAGATATGTAACCCCCTTTTATTTTCGTTGCCGCGATGGTATTGCTGTTGAACATACTGACCGATTGGTCTTAGGTGCGCACTTACGATTTTCCCTTTATAACCTTGTCAGTTTTTTCTTTTTTGTTTTTGTTTTTCGTTTTTGCTTTCACACTATTTTACAGTTAGACGCTCACAAGAAAACCTACGCTTATATGGTAACCACAAGCCGACCACAAAACCTGCACTATACAGTAATCATAAGCCAACCACAAAACCTGCACTATACAGTAATCATAAGCCAACCACAAAACCTGCACTATACAGTAATCATAAGCCAACCACAAAACCTGCACTATACAGTAATCATAAGCCGACCACAAAACCTACACTATACAGTAATCATAAGCAGACCACAAAACCTGCACTATACAGTGATCATAAGCCGACCACAAAACCTGCACTATACAGTAATCATAAGCCGACCACAAAACCTGCACTATACAGTAATCATAAGCCGACCACAAAACCTGCACTATACAGTAATCATAAGCCGACCACAAAACCTGCACTATACAGTAATCATAAGCAGACCACAAAACCTACACTATACAGTAATCATAAGCAGACCACAAAACCTACACTATACAGTAATCATAAGCCAACCACAAAACCTGCACTATACAGTAATCATAAGCAGACCACAAAACCTACACTATACAGTAATCATAAGCAGACCACAAAACCTGCACTATACAGTAATCATAAGCAGACCACAAAACCTACACTATACAGTAATCATAAGCAGACCACAAAACCTGCACTATACAGTGATCATAAGCCAACACAAAACCTGCACTCTACAGTAATCATAAGCAGACCACAAAACCTGCACTATACAGTAATCATAAGCCAACACAAAACCTGCACTATACAGTAATCATAAGCCGACCACAAAACCTGCACTATACAGTAATCATAAGCCAACACAAAACCTGCACTATACAGTGATCATAAGCCGACCACAAAACCTGCACTATACAGTAATCATAAGCAGACCACAAAACCTGCACTATACAGTAATCATAAGCAGACCACAAAACCTGCACTATACAGTAATCATAAGCCGACCACAAAACCTGCACTATACAGTAATCATAAGCCAACACAAAACCTGCACTATACAGTAATCATAAGCCAACACAAAACCTGCACTATACAGTAATCATAAGCCAACACAAAACCTGCACTATATACAGTAATCATAAGCCAACCACAAAACCTGCACTATACAGTAATCATAAGCCAACACAAAACCTGCACTATACAGTAATCATAAGCCAACACAAAACCTGCACTATACAGTGATCATAAGCCAACACAAAACCTGCACTATACAGTAATCATAAGCCAACACAAAACCTACACTATACAGTAATCATAAGCCAACACAAAACCTGCACTATACAGTAATCATAAGCCAACACAAAACCTGCACTATACAGTAATCATAAGCCAACACAAAACCTGCACTATACAGTAATCATAAGCCAACACAAAACCTACACTATACAGTAATCATAAGCCAACACAAAACCTGCACTATACAGTAATCATAAGCAGACCACAAAACCTGCACTATACAGTAATCATAAGCCGACCACAAAACCTGCACTATACAAGCAGACCACAAAACCTGCACTATACAGTAATCATAAGCAGACCACAAAAATCACATTATACAGTAATCATAAGCAGACCACAAAAATCACACTATACAGTAATCATAAGCAGACCACAAAAATCACACTATACAGTAATCATAAGCAGACCACAAAAATCACACTATACAGTAATCATAAGCAGACCACAAAAATCACACTATACAGTAATCATAAGCAGACCACAAAAATCACACTATACATGTACAGTAATCATAAGTCGACCCACAAAAATCACACTATACAGTAATCATAAGCAGACCACAAAAATCACACTATACATGTACAGTAATCATAAGTCGACCACAAAAATCACACTATACAGTAATCGTAAGCCGACCACAAAACCTGCACTATACAGTAATCATAAGCAGACCACAAAACCATTTTTCGGAAATCATAAGCATACGACAAAACCCACACTATACGGTAAACATAAGCCGACTAAAAAACAAAACAAAAACAGGCTACATTTACATCTACGTTGTACCGACTTTGTTGCGTAGGGAACCAGAGACGAGCAACTTTTTAGCGTAAAATATAGACCAGGTAAAACAGTAGGTAGGGCCTGGCCAGCTCATGGGTTTACGTGCAGGCTTAAGGCTTGTGCCATGGTCACAATACACGTAGCACCTGTGACGTTAGTGAATATGGAATTCGCTCCGAGCGCAGAGACATCTGCGAAACTGAAACTAAAATTGAATTGCGTGGGTTAAAAAAAATACGTGTTATACATAAAATCCATACGTCATGTTATAAGTTTACGATTTTCTCTACCCAGCAAAGTGGAAAAGGATAGGGTAGAGGATATAGTTGGACCTCATGGCCTTGGTACACAAAATGAAAGGGGAGGGAAACTTGTAGAATGGGCACAGATGAATGAGTTCATAGTAGGAAACACCTGGTTTGAGCAGCGTAATAGACGAAAATGGACATAAATGAGTCCAGGAGATAATACCAAAATCCAGATGACACCGTGCTAATTGCGAAAAGTGAAAGGGACCTACAAAACCTTGTGAATATACTTTAAATAGAAAAAGGTAAAAGAGGTTGGAACTAAACAGCAGGAAGACTGAAGTCATGGTGATCTGTAAAAAACATGAAATCCCCTCGTGCAAAATAACAGCGAACGGCAAAACCTTGAGACAGGTTGATAAGTTTAAATACGTGGTTACGATCATTTCACCAGACAGCAGATGAACATCAGAAATAGCCAGTAGAATCGGCCAAGCCGAAACATTCAAGAAAATGGAAAGCATTCTTACCAACAAATGCCTATCAATTATCAGTAAGAGTGTTCTGGAATGATATATCGAACCAATACTGTTGTACGGTTGCGAGGTGTGGACAGTCAACTAGCAAAGCCAGAACAAGGTTGAGGCAGCCGGGATGTGGTTTCTAAGGAGGATGTTGAGAGTTCCATGGACAGCAAAGAAAACAAACGAGACAGTCTTGATGGAGGCAGACACAAGTAGATCAATCATACGGAAGATTACGAAAAGGCAGGCAACATCCATAGGCCATTTTATGAGGAAAACGGAATTGGAACACCTGGTCACAACGGGAAAGCTGGGGGGAAGGAGAGCACCGGGTAGACCCGGGGAGAAGATACTAGACGGACTTGCAGTGTGGATGAAGACAGGGAGGGTGGAAGAGATGCTTGAGGCAACAAGACAGATGGAAGTCCATAATCGCCAACGCCATGCTGCAAGGCACCCGATGATGATTAAGTATAATATACGGCATTCGCGGTGGGTTTTTTTTTTAAACAGGCGAGAAGTTTTGCAAACTTTTTTTCACTGTTCCAACAATTGTGTCATGACCAAACATCAGCCCCTTTAACACAACGTGTTAAGGTTAGAACGGGGTTAAGGTTAGTAGTGGTTATTATTACTTTTTTCACGTTAGATTCAGCGCGACATTTGTTCGGGCACAGTTGTCGGAACCACAAACGCCATTCACCTGACGTTATCAGAACGGCACTGAGAAAATTTATATGACAATGGGAAGGTCATACATACTGTTTTTCAAAACTTGCTGGCGATCAGCATATTCATCATCATCATCAGGTGCCCTGCCGCATGGCGTTGGCGACCATGGACCTCCAGCCATCTCTTATCTCTCGTTGCCCCCAGCATCTCCCCCACCCTCCTCGTCCCCAGCCACTCTGCAAGTCCGTCCAGCGTTTTCTCCCTGGGTCTACCTGGTGCTCTTTCCCTCCAGCTTTCCCGTTGTGACCAGGTGCTCCAAATCCCCCTTCCTCATAAAATGGGACTATAAATGTTGCCTGTCTTTTCCTAATCTTCCTAATGAGTAATCTACTTGTGTCTGCCTCCATCAAGACTGTCTCGTTTTCTCTGCTGTCCATGGAACTCTCAACATTCTTCTTAGAAACCACATCTCGGCTGCCTCAATCTTGTTCGGCCTTTGCTTGACTGTCCACGCCTCACATCCATACAACAGTATCAGTTCTATATAACATTCCAGAACTCTCTTCCTGATGTTAATTGATGGGCATTCGTTGGTAAGAATGCTTTCCATCTTGAATGTTTTGGCTTGGCCGATTCTGCCAGCTATTTCTGATGTGCATCTGACGTCTGGTGAAATGATCGTTCCCAGGTATTTAAACTCATCAACCTGTCTCAAGGTTGTGCCGTTTGCTGTTATTTTGCGTGAGGGATTTCATTTTTACAGATCACCATGACATCAGTCTCCCTGCTGTTTAGTTCCAACCCCTTACCTTTGCTTTCTATTTCAAGTATATTCACAAGGTTTTGTAGGTCCCTTTCACTTTCTGCAATTAGCACGGTGTCATCTGGGTATCGAATGTTGGTTTATCATTTTTCCTCCAACCTTTAATCCATGGTCTTCCTCTAGGTTTCTCATGTTTTCGCTGTAAGTGAAAACAGATCTGGTGACAAAACACAACCCTGTCTGACTCCTCTTTTGATGTTTTGGAAAGAGCTTATATCTTATTCTCATTACAGATATTTGTTCCCAGTACATATTTCTGATTATTCGTAGATCTTTTCCATCACTATTGAGTCTTTCTAATTGGTTGATCAATTCTTCATGTCTGACCCGATCGAAAGCCTTGGTATACTCACAAAGCATAAATATAAATCCTTGTTCACCTTGACCGACCTCTCTATTATAGTTCTTAGGATGTATATGGTATCAATAGTTCCTTTCCCTTCCACAAATCCACACTGTTCATCTGCTATTTCTCTTTTGATTCTATTCCTTATCATGATTATTTTTAATAGGATCTTGGTTACATGACTCAAACTGACTGTGCGATGGAGTTCGCATTCTATAGCCCCTGTCTTTGGAAGTGCAATGAAAATTGATTTTGACATATCTTTGGGGATTTTTCCAGTGTCGTAAATTTCATTCAGGAGGACTTATTTTTTCTATACCGAATTCCTCAAGGGCTTCAATCATCTCTGTGGTAATGTTGTCTGGTCCTGGGGCTTTTCTTGGTTTCCGTCTTTTTCAATGCTGCTCTAAGTTCATCTTTCATTAGGGGTGGTCCTTCAAAGTTCTTTCTTATGTGTTCTGCATTTGTCATCTTCAAAAAGGTCTTTAGTGTACTCTCCCATCTGTCTAATATTTTGTCTTTACTGAAAAAAGCCAAATAATGTTTGTACAAAACAATCACCAATGCCAATTAACTCCAAGAACGACCTTGTACAAATGACCAATGCCAATCAACACTAAGGACGACCTTGTACAAATGACCAATGCCAATCAACACTAAGGACGACCTTGTACAAATGACCAATGCCAATCAACACTAAAGACGACCTTGTACAAATGACCAATGCCAATTAACTCTAAGAACGACCTTGTACAAATGACCAATGCCAATCAACACTAAGAACGACCTTGTACAAACGACCAATGCCAATCAACTCTAAGGACGACCTTGTACAAATGACCAATGCCAATTAACTCTAAGAACGACCTTGTACAAATGACCAATGCCAATTAACTCTAAGAACGACCTTGTACAAATGACCAATGCCAATCAACACTAAGAACGACCTTGTACAAATGACCAATGCCAATCAACACTAAGAACGACCTTGTACAAATGACCAATGCCAATCAACACTAAGGACGACCTTGTACAAATGACCAATGCCAATCAACTCTAAGAACGACCTTGTACAAATGACCAATGCCAATCAACACTAAGAACGACCTTGTACAAATGACCAATGCCAATCAACACTAAGGACGACCTTGTACAAATGACCAATGCCAATCAACACTAAGGACGACCTTGTACAAATGACCAATGCCAATCAACACTAAAGACGACCTTGTACAAATGACCAATACCAATCAACACTAAGGACGACCTTGTACAAATGACCAATGCCAATCAACACTAAGAACGACCTTGTACAAATGACCAATGCCAATCAACACTAAGAACGACCTTGTACAAATGACCAATGCCAATCAACTCTAAGAACGACCTTGTACACATGACCAATGCCAATCAACTCTAAGAACGACCTTGTACAAATGACCAATGCCAATCAACACTAAGAACGACCTTGTACAAATGACCAATGCCAATCAACTCTAAGAACGACCTTGTACAAATGACCAATGCCAATCAACTCTAAGGACGACCTTGTACAAATGACCAATGCCAATCAACTCTAAGGACGACCTTGTACAAATGACCAATGCCAATCAACACTAAGGACGACCTTGTACAAATGACCAATGCCAATCAACACTAAGAACGACCTTGTACAAATGACCAATGCCAATCAACTCTAAGAACGACCTTGTACAAATGACCAATGCCAATCAACTCTAAGGACGACCTTGTACAAATGACCAATGCCAATCAACTCTAAGGACGACCTTGTACAAATGACCAATGCCAATCAATACTAAGGACGACCTTGTACAAATGACCAATGCCAATTAACTCTAAGGACGACCTTGTACAAATGACCAATGTCAATCAACACTAAGGACGACCTTGTACAAATGACCAATGCCAATCAACACTAAGGACGACCTTGTACAAATGACCAATGCCAGTCAACACTAAAGACGACCTTGTACAAATGACCAATACCAATCAACACTAAAGACGACCTTGTACAAATGACCAATGCCAATCAACACTAAGGACGACCTTGTACAAATGACCAATACCAATCAACACTAAAGACGACCTTGTACAAATGACCAATGCCAATCAACACTAAGGACGACCTTGTACAAATGACCAATACCAATCAACACTAAAGACGACCTTGTACAAATGACCAATGCCAATCAACACTAAGGACGACCTTGTACAAATGACCAATGCCAATCAACACTAAGAACGACCTTGTACAAATGACCAATGCCAATCAACACTAAGGACGACCTTGTACAAATGACCAATACCAATCAACACTAAGAACGACCTTGTACAAATGACCAATGCCAGTCAACTCTAAGAACGACCTTGTACAAATGACCAATGTCAATCAACACTAAGAACGACCTTGTACAAATGACCAATACCAATCAACACTAAGGACGACCTTGTACACATGACCAATACCAATTAACTCTAAGAACGACCTTGTACAAATGACCAATGCCAATCAACACTAAGAACGACCTTGTACAAATGACCAATACCAATCAACACTAAGGACGACCTTGTACAAATGACCAATGCCAATCAACACTAAGGACGACCTTGTACAAATGACCAATGTCAATCAACACTAAGAACGACCTTGTACAAATGACCAATACCAATCAACACTAAGAACGACCTTGTACAAATGACCAATGCCAATCAACACTAAGGACGACCTTGTACAAATCACCAATGCCAATCAACACTAAGAACGACCTTGTACAAATGACCAATACCAATCAACACTAAGGACGACCTTGTACACATGACCAATACCAATCAACACTAAGGACGACCTTGTACAAATGACCAATGCCAATCAACACTAAGGACGACCTTGTACAAATGACCAATGTCAATCAACACTAAGAACGACCTTGTACAAATGACCAATACCAATCAACACTAAGGACGACCTTGTACACATGACCAATACCAATTAACTCTAAGAACGACCTTGTACAAATGACCAATGCCAATCAACACTAAGAACGACCTTGTACAAATGACCAATACCAATCAACACTAAGGACGACCTTGTACAAATGACCAATGCCAATTAACTCTAAGAACGACCTTGTACAAATGACCAATGCCAATCAACACTAAGAACGGCCTTGTACAAATGACTAATGCCAATCAACACTAAGAACGACCTTGTACAAATGACCAATGCCAATCAACACTAAGAACGACCTTGTACAAATGACCAATGCCAATCAACACTAAGAACGACCTTGTACAAATGACCAATGCCAGTCAACTAAGAACGACCTTGTACAAATCACTAATGCCAGTCAACACTAAGGACGACCTTGTACAATGACCAATGCCAATCAACACTAAGAACGACCTTGTACAAATGACCAATGCCAGTCAACTAAGAACGACCTTGTACAAATCACTAATGCCAGTCAACACTAAGAACGACCTTGTACAAATGACCAATGCCAATCAACACTAAGAACGACCTTGTACAAATGACCAATGCCAGTCAACTAAGAACGACCTTGTACAAATCACTAATGCCAGTCAACTCTAAGAACGACCTTGGGTCTATTCGTATCAAATGCTAATTGTGTACACTAAGCGCCTACATTTGCTCTGACCGATGTTTTTGTAACCTTAACGCATGGCATGGCCACTTTTTGTCGAGTTCTCGCTTTTCCCCCCCAAGACGTCGATTTGCCTCCCTTGTTCCCCAGTTATCACTGTTCATAAACACTGACTTCATATCGGTCATTTTCTCAGATTAAACGAGACATGGAAATTATGCTGTTTGTTCCCTATTCTCTTATGTTGTTTGATACTAGACATGGAAATTATGCTGTTTGTTCCCTATTTTGTTGTTTGATACTAGACATGGAAATTGTGCTGTTTGTTCCTATTTTGTTGATACTAGACATGGAAATTATGCCGTTTGTTCCTTATTTTGTTGTTTGATACTAGACATGGAAATTATGCTGTTTGTTCCCTATTTTGTTGTTTGATACTAGACATGGAAATTGTGCTGTTTGTTCCTATTTTGTTGATACTAGACATGGAAATTGTGCTGTTTGTTCCTATTTTGTTGATACTAGACATGGAAATTATGCTGTTTGTTCCCTATTTTGTTGTTTGATACTAGACATGGAAATTATGCTGTTTGTTCCTTATCATGTTGATACTAGACATGGAAATTGTGCTGTTTGTTCCCTATTTTGTTGTTTGATACTAGACATGGAAATTATGCTGTTTGTTCCCTATTTTGTTGTTTGATACTAGACATGGAAATTATGCTGTTTGTTCCCTATTTTGTTGTTTGAAACTAGACATGGAAATTGTGCTGTTTGTTCCCTATTTTGTTGTTTGATACTAGACATGGAAATTATGCTGTTTGTTCCTTATTTTGTTGTTTGATACTAGACATGGAAATTATGCTGTTTGTTCCCTATTTTGTTGTTTGAAACTAGACATGGAAATTATGCTGTTTGTTCCCTATCATGTTGATACTAGACATGGAAATTATGCCGTTTGTTCCCTATCATGTTGATACTAGACATGGAAATTATGCTGTTTGTTCCCTATTTTGTTGTTTGAAACTAGACATGGAAATTATGCTGTTTGTTCCCTATCATGTTGATACTAGACATGGAAATTATGCTGTTTGTTCCCTATCATGTTGATACTAGACATGGAAATTATGCTGTTTGTTCCCTATCATGTTGATACTAGACATGGAAATTATGCTGTTTGTTCCCTATTTTGTTGTTTGAAACTAGACATGGAAATTGTGCCGTTTGTTCCCTATTTTGTTGTTTGAAACTAGACATGGAAATTGTGCTGTTTGTTCCTTATTTTGTTGTTTGATACTAGACATGGAAATTATGCTGTTTGTTCCTTATTTTGTTGTTTGATACTAGACATGGAAATTATGCTGTTTGTTCCCTATTTTGTTGTTGATACTAGACATGGAAATTGTGCTGTTTGTTCCTTATCATGTTGATACTAGACATGGAAATTGTGCTGTTTGTTCCCTATTTTGTTGTTTGAAACTAGACATGGAAATTATGCTGTTTGTTCCCTATTTTGTTGTTTGAAACTAGACATGGAAATTGTGCTGTTTGTTCCCTATTTTGTTGTTTGAAACTAGACATGGAAATTGTGCTGTTTGTTCCCTATTTTGTTGTTTGAAACTAGACATGGAAATTATGCTGTTTGTTCCCTATTTTGTTGTTTGAAACTAGACATGGAAATTGTGCTGTTTGTTCCTTATTTTGTTGTTTGAAACTAGACATGGAAATTATGCTGTTTGTTCCCTATTTTGTTGTTTGAAACTAGACATGGAAATTATGCTGTTTGTTCCCTATTTTGTTGTGTTTGATACTAGACACGGAAATTATGCTGTTTGTTCCCTATTTTCTTGTGTTTGATACTAGACACGGAAATTATGCTGTTTGTTCCCCATTTTGTTGTGTTTGATACCTGTTCTTTGTCTTACGTTTATGTTTGACAAAGGTCAGTTGGTCACAAATTTGTGTTCGTCTTGTCCGTTATATTGAATACACATTTCCATTCTATTTTCATTTTTTCCTGATTCCGTAATGTGTATAATGTATACTACATTCGTACAACCTTCACGTGTTATCAGATTCGTACTATCCGATGGCTGTGTGTAATTTTGAGGCGCAAATTGTAAGACCGCTTTATATGTAGCCTCAGCGTATTAACGTAATAACGAGCGTTTTGTGTTAAACGTTGCCTTACAGTCTACAGTATAAGCCACCTAACAAAATTTAAAAAATAAAACCCGAGTCACGCACGCATATAGCCTCTCCTTCCCCAACACACACACACAGGATTATGAGAAAGGGTGATGGAGGAAATTTCTAGTTATACTGAAAGCGCTCTCGACATCCCCACGGGGGTACAGACAGTAAATGCCATACACGACGTGTCTGTAAATTTCCGTTAGGCAAGACACCTTAGACATGTAAAAGATCTATACACAGTTGGTCCATCTTTTCTGAAACCATTTTTGTCCCTTTCTCTCAAAACCTTAATACATGCTACCTTTGGGAAAGGTATCCCGAATTACAAACGCAAAATCAGTTGACTAAATATGAACATGGTACAAAAGCGAATAATAGAACGGCTAAAATACCACCACCACTGATAATTCCATTAGTGCCGATGTTTGGTACCTTACTTTTATTGTTTAAAGCCCAACCGACTGCGCAGAGCCCCCAGCAACCCAACAGGGATATGTCCAGGTAATACGTGCAAACACTAAAGTATATAAAAAAACATAGCCCTGGAATGCAAAACTTGCTCAGTGCTGTCAACCTTTACTCTCTCGTAATAATAAAATGTCCAATTAATACGTGCAAACACTTTGGTACACACACACACACTGGGATGTAAACTTGTCCAACGCTCTGTCAACCGTCAACATTAACTCTTAACACACACACACAAACAAAAACAGCCAAACATACACACGAATCAGGCAGGCACGAGTTCTGGCCCACAAACATTCTGGTTTTGTCATCCTGGTTCCAGTACCACGAATTCCTGTTCTTGTGATCCAAACTTATAATCAAGTCTAGGGAACTAGATCTACCTATGCATGTGCCTTTCCCCGGAGTTGCCGTTTGCTGGATTCCTTGGAGTCGCCGTTTTCTTAAGTCACTCGGTGCACATTTCCCTGGGGTCGCTGTAATCAACATTTCCCTGGGGTCGCTGTCATCAACATTTCCCTGGGGTCGCTGTCATCAACATTTCCCCGATTGCGCTGAAGTTGCCGTTTCCTGTTGTCGCCATAGTTGCCATCGCCCCGAGTCGTAGTCTTCCATTTCCCTGGAGTCGTCTTACATTTCCCTGGAGTCGTCAGTCTTCCATTTCCCTGGAGTCGTCGTAGTCTTCCATTTCCCTGGAGTCGTCTTAGTCTTCCATTTCCCTGGAGTCGTCATAGTCTTCCATTTCCCTGGAGTCGTCATAGTCTTACATTTCCCTGGAGTCGTAGTCTTCCATTTCCCTGGAGTCGTCATAGTCTTCCATTTCCCTGGAGTCGTCGTAGTCTTCCATTTCCCTGGAGTCGTCTTCCATTTCCCTGAAGTCGTCATAGTCTTCCATTTCCCTGGAGTCGTCTTCCATTTCCCTGGAGTCGTCAGTCTTCCATTTCCCTGGAGTCGTCGTAGTCTTCCATTTCCCTGGAGTCGTCATAGTCTTCCATTTCCCTGGAGTCGTCATAGTCTTCCATTTCCCTGGAGTCGTCATAGTCTTCCATTTCCCTGGAGTCGTCATAGTCTTCCATTTCCCTGGAGTCGTCTTCCATTTCCCTGGAGTCGTCATAGTCTTCCATTTCCCTGGAGTCGTCGTAGTCTTCCATTTCCCTGGAGTCGTCGTAGTCTTCCATTTCCCTGGAGTCGTCATAGTCTTCCATTTCCATGGAGTCGTCATAGTCTTCCATTTCCATGGAGTCGTCATAGTCTTCCATTTCCATGGAGTCGTCATAGTCTTCCATTTCCCTGAAGTCGTCATAGTCTTCCATTTCCCTGGAGTCGTCATAGTCTTCCATTTCCCTGGAGTCGTAGTCTTCCATTTCCCTGGAGTCGTCATAGTCTTCCATTTCCCTGGAGTCGTCATAGTCTTCCATTTCCCTGGAGTCGTCATAGTCTTCCATTTCCCTGGAGTCGTCATAGTCTTCCATTTCCCTGGAGGAGTCGTAGTCTTCCATTTCCCTGGAGTCGTCATAGTCTTCCATTTCCCTGGAGTCGTCATAGTCTTCCATTTCCCTGGAGTCGTCATAGTCTTCCATTTCCCTGGAGGAGTCGTAGTCTTCCATTTCCCTGGAGTCGTCGTAGTCTTCCATTTCCCTGGAGTCGTCATAGTCTTCCATTTCCCTGGAGTCGTCATAGCCTTCCATTTCCCTGGAGTCGTAGTCTTCCATTTCCCTGGAGTCGTCATAGCCTTCCATTTCCCTGGAGTCGTCATAGTCTTCCATTTCCCTGGAGTCGTCAGTCTTCCATTTCCCTGGAGTCGTCATAGTCTTCCATTTCCCTGGAGTCGTCATATCTTCCATTTCCATGGAGTCGTAATAGTCTTCCATTTCCCTGGAGTCGTCATAGTCTTCCATTTCCCTGGAGTCGTCATAGTCTTCCATTTCCCTGGAGTCGTCATAGTCTTCCATTTCCCTGGAGTCATCATAGTCTTCCATTTCCCTGGAGTCCTTGTGATCTCTATTTTCCTAAAGGCTGGAGTCGAAGTCGCCATTGCCCTGGAGTCGCCGTTGTCGCCATCTTCCTGGAGTCGTAGTCACCATCTTCCTGGAGTCGTCATAGTCGCCATCTTCCTGGCGTCATCATAGTCGCCATTTCCCTGGCGTCACTGCCGCTATTTTCCTGGAGCCGCCATTTTCCTGGCGTCGTCGTTGTCGCCATTTTCGTAGAGTCGTCGTTCTCGCCATTTTCGTGGAGTCGTCTAGTCGCTATTTTCTTGGAGTCGTCTAGTCGCCATTTACCTGGAGTCGTCGTAGTCGCCATTTTCCTGGAGTCTCCATTTTCCTCAATCCGCCATTTTCCTGGAGGAGTCGTAGTCGCCGTTTACCTGGAATCGTAGTCGTTAACCTAGAGTCGTAGTCGTTAACCTGGAGTCGTAGTCGTCGTTAACCTGGAGTCGTAGTCGTCGTTAACCTGGAGTCGTAGTCGTCGTTAACCTGGAGTCGTAGTCGTCGTTAACCTGGAGTCGTAGTCGTCGTTAACCTGGAGTCGTAGTCGTCGTTAACCTGGAGTCGTAGTCGTCGTTAACCTGGAGTCGTAGTCGTTAACCTGGAGTCGTAGTCGTCGTTAACCTGGAGTCGTAGTCGTTAACCTGTAGTCGTAGTCGTCGTTAACCTGGAGTCGTAGTCGTTAACCTGGAGTCGTAGTTGTTTACCTAGAGTCGTAGTCGTTTACCTGGAGTCGTAGTCGTTAACCTGGAGTCGTAGTCGTCGTTAACCTGGAGTCGTAGTCGTCGTTAACCTGGAGTCGTAGTCGTCGTTAACCTGGAGTCGTAGTCGTCGTTAACCTGGAGTCGTAGTCGTTAACCTGGAGTCGTAGTCGCCGTTAACCTGGAGTCATTGTCGTTAACCTGGAGTCGTAGTCGTTAACCTGGAGTCGTAGTCGTCGTTAACCTGGAGTCGTAGTAGTCGTTAACCTGGAGTCGTAGTCGTTAACCTGGAGTCGTAGTCGTTAACCTGGAGTCGTAGTCGTTAACCTGGAGTCGTAGTCGTAAACCTGGAGTCGTAGTCGTCGTTTACCTAGTCGTAGTCGCCGTTTACCTGGAGTCGTAGTCGCCGTTTACCTAGAGTCGTAGTCGCCGTTAACCTCGAGTCGTAGTCGCCGTTAACCTCGAGTCGTAGTCGTCGTTAACCTGGAGTCGTAGTCGTTGACCTGGAGTCGTAGTCGTTGACCTGGAGTCGTAGTCGTTAACCTAGAGGCGTAGTCGTTAACCTAGAGTCGTAGTCGTTAACCTAGTCGTTAACCTAGTCGTTAACCTAGAGTCGTCGTTAACCTGGAGTCGTAGTCGTTAACCTGGAGTCGTAGTCGTTAACCTGGAGTCGTAGTCGTTAACCTGGAGTCGTAGTCGTTAACCTAGAGTCGTAGTCGTTAACCTGGAGTCGTAGTCGTTAACCTGGAGTCGTAGTGGTTAACCTGGAGTCGTAGTCGTCGGTTAACCTGGAGTCGTAGTCGTCGGTTAACCTGGAGTCGTAGTCGTCGGTTAACCTGGAGTCGTAGTCGTTAACCTGGAGTCGTAGTCGTCGTTAACCTGGAGTCGTAGTCGTTAACCTGGAGTCGTAGTCGTCGTTAACCTGGAGTCGTAGTCGTCGTTAACCTGGAGTCGTAGTCGTCGTTAACCTGGAGTCGTAGTCGTCGTTAACCTGGAGTCGTAGTCGTCGTTAACCTGGAGTCGTAGTCGTTAACCTGGAGTCGTAGTCGTCGTTTACCTGGAGTCGTAGTCGTCGTTAACCTGGAGTCGTAGTCGTTAACCTAGAGTCGTAGTCGTTAACCTAGAGTCGTAGTCGTTAACCTGGAGTCGTAGTCGTTAACCTAGAGTCGTAGTCGTTAACCTAGAGTCGCCGTTAACCTAGAGTCGCAGTCGTTAACCTGGAGTCGTCGTTAACCTGGAGTCGTAGTCGTTAACCTGGAGTCGTAGTCGTTAACCTGGAGTCGTAGTCAACCTGGAGTCGTAGTCGTTAACCTAGAGTCGTAGTCGCCGTTCACCCACAGTCGCCGTTTTCCCGCCTTGCCGTAGCCGCCATTTCCCCGGAGTCGCCATTTCCCTGCAGCACATATACAAATAATTTGTGGGCTGAACCTTTCATTAGCACTTTAATAATTCAGGGGCCCTTTACGTGCACAGCTAATATAAAACCCAACCGTTAAGACTAATCAGTTTTCGAGGTGTGAATGCTTGATTTTACGTTTGCATGAGCATAATAATATATGAGCCACGATGGCCGACATAGTTTACAGAATCTTTAACATTATATTTAAGGATGAACATATTTGCTTTACATGTGTCTGCCTGTTGCCTCATCTTTTATAAACAGGCTGGGTAAGAGAAGATAGTTTCCTCTGAAAATTAGCCGGGGTCCAGGGGCAACATCCCTGTTGGGAGTTTGGGGGGGCGAAGCTGAAGAATTTCTGTAATTTTGAGGCGTTATAGATGCATTTCCTGATGGCAAATACAATAATTCAGTAATATTTCCTCTGAAAAAAAGTTTTTTCCTCTCTGAAACTAGTTCATCCGCTGAAATTAGTGGATCCGCTGAGAGTTACCCAGCCTGTATAAAGCATTTGTGGTTCATCTGTTTCGATCATAACGTTAGTTGATATGCCCTTCCCTCGTTTGTTCATTCTTCCTTTCTTTTCTTTGATCCTATAAAAGGGGAAAGTTAAAGTCTCTACCATCTCACTCCCCTAGAACCCCAGGGTTATGGCACTATCTAGGTAGAACCTCAGGACCTGGCCAGCTCATGGGTTTGTGTGCAGGCTTAAGACTTGTGCCATGATCATTTTGGATCTTCATCACATGGTACCTGTGACGATAGTGCATGTGAAATTCATTCCGAGCACGAAGACATCTTGAGAACTTGGAATTAGAATTTGATTCTATGATATTCTACTTTTTTACCCTACTGTTGGGATTGTCAATCGTTTACTGTTATTTTTTCTTTAAAGCCCAGCCGACTGCGTAGAGCCATATCAGGGCTATAACCCATTTCAAAACATACTTCAACAAGGGGGGAAAAAGTACACAATGCATTCGCGCACACAATATAAGGATTATGCCCCTGGAATCGACCATTCCAATTTATCGCACAGGGGATATGGAAAGCATACCTTAACACACATTGAACATTACCGATGGCACTTAAACATAAAAACGGCCCTACATTACCTAAATTGCTTTTGCGTATCGCATTTCCCTACAGTCAAAAACCCACTTTATATATACTACACGTCATTATTGAAGGGCCAGGAACGTTTTTGAGTCAATTTTTTAAAGGAGAAATAACCTATTTTCTCTTACTCTTTTCTCCAATTCGTTGCCGTAACTGAATGGATAAGAGCTCAGACAACATTGCAGTTTCCTTTTGGCACGTGTTTGGGGATTTGCCGATTTGCAATGGCGGCCCAAGGAAGACAATTTCCACACGAAATTGTCGAATCTTCAGCAGGGTCTCTCTGACGACGCAGGCAAGGTAGCGACAAAAATCGCTTTGCACGTGCAAGGCAAGCCCTTTTGGAACACTACTCCAGCCAAAGTTGCCCGCAGACGAGGATAAAAAGGACCCGTTCTTGGTTCGTTTTAACCATGCTTGCAAGACGACGGATGAGCAGCGGGGGAGAGCCCTCGCTCTGCTTGATGAAGGCCTAGCGCAGCGGGAAGTTGCTAGACGACTTGAAGTGTCGCATTCCACAATCCAGAGACTGCTGGAGCGCTTCAATGAGACTGGAGCAGTCCAGGAAAGGCGTCACACGGGTCGACCCAGAGTAACAAGACAGCAAGACCGCTACCTTGCCCTCTCCGTCCTGAGGGAAAGGGCATCCACTGCGGTGACCTTGAGGGGTCAGCTGAGGGACGCTACAGGTGCTAACATCAGCTGCAGCACGGTGAGAAGACGGCTACATGAGGCAAACTTGAGGTCACGGAGACCGGCCGTCCGACCCGTGCTGTCACCAGTCAACAGAGTGCGCCGCATGACCTGGGCCAGGGAGCACGTGACCTGGACAAGGCAACAGTGGGCCCGGGTCTTGTTTTCGGATGAGTCCAGGTTCACCCTGACCTTTAACGATGGCCGGGCTCGGGTGTGGCGACGTCAAGGGGAGAGGTTCGCTGACGCCACTGTCCAAGAGCATAACCGGTACGGTGGCGGGTCGGTGATGGTGTGGGGTGGCATGAGCCGTGGTACCCGGACCCCCCTGCTCCCCATTGACGGCATCCTGAACGGGGTCCGGTACCGGGACGAGGTTCTGGCGGCCGTGGCACTGCCTGCGCTTGTGGACCTTGGTCAAGGCGCCATCTTCCAGGACGACAATGCACCTGCGCATCGAGCACGCCTTGTGACCGACTTCCTGGAGCAGCATGAAGTCGTCCGTATGGCCTGGCCAGCGTGCTCACCTGACCTGAACCCAATTGAACACCTCTGGGATGTGCTCGGGAGGCGCATCAGGGACAACCACCCCCCACCGGGCACCCTGGCCAGGCTGGTCGACATCCTGCAGATCGAGTGGGCGGCCATCCCTCAGGACACACTCCGTACCCTTGTGGGGTCGATGCATCGGCGCTGTGAAGCATGCATCCAGGCTCGGGGCGGACACACGCGATATTGAAAACAGATTGGCCAAATCTGACACTTTGTTTTTTGAAAAGGGGGGGATGTTCCTTTAAATGCATGTGCTGTTCACTAATGGGTCATTGTGCTAATTTCTTTTTCCAAAACAGGTGTGGAAATGATGAAATAAAACGGAATCAATTCTAAACATTGTCAATTATTTCAACTTAAAATTAGAGAGGAAGGAAGAAGTGGCCCTTAAATTATGATTAGGAGTATATGTACACAATTATCAATCCTTACAGAAAGTACGTAAGACTTTTAACACATACAGGTGAATGGACCAAAGGCAGAAATTAAAGAAATGAAAAAGGAAAGGAACAAGAGCGACAAAAGATGAAAATTTCCAGCACATAATTTCCAGAAGGTGGGGATTTAATATACTGAAAGAGCCCCTGGTATCTCCACAGGGCCGTTGTTAAGGGCTGACGTGTACTTGCTTTACATATGTAACAGGGAAACGCCTAACCAACTAGCACACAAATCAGTGTTTTATTACAATGTTCCCTTTGTCACCGTGTTACGGTTCATCTCCGTTCATCATTGTGACAGTTATTCCGTTTCACCCCTCCCTCGGTTGTGGTGCCTTCTTGTATATTTGTGCTTTTTTTTTTTTAATATAAATGGTATAGGTGTAGAGAAGATAGGACCATCTGTAAACATCCAATGGGACCCAATGATACTATCCTTTAATACGCGTTTTTAATTTAAGGGGCATATTCGATCATACAGATGAAGGTGATTTCGGTACTAGTAAGTCTGCCATTAAACCGAACACTACACTCGTTACCATTTACACCTGCAATATTTCACACAATACATACAATATTTACATTTTAACACAACTCCTACGGTATTTGCCTTTTCAACACCTACTGGTATGTCACGTTTTACAAACTTATCTGGGCAAGCCTACAGCGCTAGCAGCTTCAGTGTAATCATCTGAACCACTTACCTGTCTCAAAATTCAGGTGTCTCGAAGACAACATGCAACTGACATGACGTGACGGCGTCCTTCATGTGACAACGTCCTGATGTCATGACGTCGTCCTAGACGACGAACCAGACGTGGTCCCTGGTGATGTGATCCTTGATGACGTGGATCTCATTGTGGTCCTTGGTGTGGTTCTAGTTACCTGAAGATGTTCTCCCTTCAAAAGTGTTCCACCATGTCTTTTGCTCCGAACCGTAGTTCTTGTAGTTCTAGAAGGCTGAAATGTCCCGACACTTGTAGACTAAGATCCATACTCTTGTTCTTGCCTCGATAACGAAACATCGACGTCCTCGATGGTCATTCAGATTGGTTCACTTCAGACTACAATAATCTTGGGGGGGGGGGGGTTCTTGAAGGGGAGGGGTTGTAGCGTCGTGTCCAAGTCTGCATACAGTGTCAGGCAACACTGCTGGTAGACACCGAGATGGGGCAGTGGGTTTTAGTCTGGACAGGATGATGAACATGGGATGGGACTGTACAAGATCAGTGGGGCTGGATGTGAAAAGGAAGGGGGGCGGGGGGAGCGGCAAGTTAGGCGCAGACAGGATCAAGTGAGGGCGAAGTGGGTCAGGACGGAGGATGGACTGGGGAGTGGGGATCCAGCTTCAGATATTCCATAAGTCCCAGTCTGTTTTTCCTCGACTGTTTTGCGTCCTGTACTGCTTCAGTCTTTGGAGACAGGGAGATGCTTGGTCTGCCGATCTTTTTGTTTGCTGTGGCGTTTTCGTCGTCTTTCTGGTGACTTGTCTTTTGGGAGGGGTCGGGAGGATTTAAGGGAGGGGCTGAGTGGGCTGGAAGGACAAGACTTCAGTAAAGAAACGGATCAATAGAAGGGATGAACGGAAAAAAAAGAAAAGAACTCATTTTACTGTTCTGAATACTGGAGCGATTTACTAATCTAACACAAAAACGCATGAAAATGAATAGGAAAAAAAACTCCGCATTACAACTATCAGGAAAACAGGGTCACCATCATGTCACCACCATGAAAAGACAAAGATGGACTGGGCACATCATTCCAAGAGAGCAGGCTACCATCTTATACTGTTTCATATTGCTTACAGCCCAGCCGACTACTAGAGTATAACCCAAATTGCCTTTCTCTGAACACCAGTAGGAAAGAACACCTGGTGACCAACAACAGACCCTATCTTAAGGCCCTTAAACACGCACTGTGTAGCTGGTCCACAACAGATATGAAGAAACTCTGCCGCTGCTTCATATGCCAACGGGATAATAGTAAGGATGGTCCATCTGACGAATCGACGAAAGAAAAAGGGACATAATCTACATATAAAAACTGAAGATAATCTGATGTAAAATAGCACAAGAAAACGAAGCGAGGACCATTAGAAGCACCGACCATCCACCTCAGAGAATGTAATACTTTCGAAACAAAGCAGTTACAGCTTATAGTTTAAAAAGCCCAGCCGACTGCGTTGAGACATACCAGGGCAAGGAATAGAATCAAGAGAAATAGATGAACAGCGTCGATTTGTGGAAGGGAAAGGAACTATTAATCCCATATACACCCTAAGAACTATCAGACAGGTCAATCGAGGTGAACAAGGATTTATATTTATGCTTTGTTGATTATACCAAAACTTTCGATCAGGAAAGACATGAACAATTGATCAACTAGAAAAACTCAATATTGATGTAAAAGATCTATGAATAATCAGAAATATGTATTGGGAACAAACAGCTGCAATGAGAATAAAAATAGATATAAGCTCTTTCCAAAACACCAAAAGAGGAGTCGGACAGAGTTGTGTTTTGTCACCAGATCTGTTTTCACTTTACAGCAAAAACATGAGAAACCTAAAGGAAGACCCTGGATTAAAGGTTGGAGGAAATATAAACATTCGATACGCAGATGACACCGTGCAAATTGCAGAAGGTGAAAGGGGCCTACAAAACCTTGTGAATATACTAGAAATAGAAAGCAAACGTAAAGGGTTGGAACTAAACAGCAGGAAGACTGAAGTCATGGTGATCAGTAAAAAAAAAACATGAAATCCCCTCATGCAAAATAACAGCAAACGGCACAACCTTGAGACAGGTTAAGTTTAAATAACTGGGAACGATCATTTCACCAGACGGCAGATGCACAGATATAGCCAGCAGAATCGGCAAAGCCAAAACAACATTCAAGATGGAACGCATTCTTACCAACAAATGCCTATCAACTATCAGGAAGAGGGTTCTGGAATCTTATATAGAACCAATACTGTTGTATGGTTGCGAGGCGTGGACAGTCAACAAGCAAAGTCGGAACAAGATTGAGGCAGCCGAGATGTGGTTTCTAAAAAGGATGTCGAGTTCCATGGACAGCAAAGAAAAACGAGACAGTCTTGGAGACACAAGTAGATCATTCATAGGGAAGATTAGGAAAATGCAGGCAACATCCATAGGCCATTTCATGAGGAAAGGGGAATTGGAACACCTGGTTACAACGGGAAAGCTGGAGGGAAAGAGCACCGGGTAGACCCAGGGAGAAGATACTGGACGGACTTGCAGTGGCTGAAGACAGGGAGGGTGGAAGAGATGCCTGAGGCAACAAGATACAGATGGAAGTCCATAATCGAGAACGCCATGCGGCAAGGCACCTGATGATCTAAAGATTTACCCCTGGCGCAGATCAATCCGTCTAAATTATCGCACAGGGGTTTTCAAAAAACACCTAAACACAAATTTATGCATAACTAAGGACACCAAAACGTACGCCAACCATCTATCCCAAGAAAAAGCACGCAAGACCCCACCGAACACCCAAGTGAATGGTCCAGCAAGCCAGAAAACAGGAAGAAATAGAAGCAAAGGAACAAGGCAGAAACAGACAGAAAACAAATGTAGAACTCAACTTCCAGAAAAATCTAAGCCAAAATGTCCAAGTACACTCAACTAAAATGTAGATTTTTTTATCGAATGGCATGACAACCACAATATCAGTTGGGTTCCATGTTATTGTTTCTATATAAAACTGTCCTTGTTTAATTTTATTAAAACTATTACGTAAGCGGTAAGGCATACAGGTTTACGTTGTGTTCCGTTTTTTCTTTTCTTATTTCCTAGGGTTTTCCTTATTTTACGTTATGTTTTGAATTATTTTGTTTGAGGATTTTTGCTTTCATTATTTTTTTAGTTGTTTGTTTCGTTTTCATTTACTTTCAGTTAGAGTTTGGATTTGGATTTCAATTTGATGTTTCTTCCAACGCGTGATTTCTACACCGGGCATTTTTTTTAAGTGTGGTTCAGTTTTACTTTTCAATTGGTTTGGGTATTTGTTTTAAGGCATTTGTTGAATGTTCGGATTAGTTTAAGGTTTTTTTTTATGTTTTCAGATTACGTTTGGTTTTATTGATTACAGGTTTTTATTGTTGCTTCAGTTTTGTGTAGTTTTAAAATTTCGCTTCAATGTTTTCTTATTGTTTAAAATCTTTAGATTTCGTTTTATGTTTATAATGTGCAGATTTCGTTCTATTGTTAAGAATCTTTAGACTGTTTTTTGTTAATGTTTAGATTCGGTTTTAATGTTTAGCTTAGTTTAAGGATAGTTTATACTGGAGTTTAGTTTCAGTTTGGATTAAGTTCGGCTTAAGTTTTGTTTCGGTTTAAGTTTAGCTTTTGAGTTTCGAGTTTAGCTTTTGAGTTTCGAGTTTAGCTTTTGAGTTTCCAGTTTAGCTTTGAGTTTCCAGTTTAGCTTTGAGTTTCAAGTTCAGGTTCGAGTTTCAAGTTCAGGTTCGAGTTTGAAGTTTAGCTTTGAGTTTGAAGTTTAGCTTTGAGTTTCCAGTTTAGCTTTGAGTTTCAAGTTCAGGTTCGAGTTTCAAGTTCAAGTTGGAGTTTCAAGTTCAAGTTGGAGTTTCAAGTTCAAGTTGGAGTTTCAAGTTCGGTTTGAGTTTCAAGTTCAGTTTTTGAGTTTCAAGTTCAGTTTTTGAGTTTCAAGTTCAGTTTGAGTTTCAAGTTCAGTTTGAGTTCTGTTTGTGTTCAAGATTATTACAAGTTTAGGTTTGGCTTTTAAGTTCATACCTTTAAGTTTAATCCGTTTTGAATTTAGTTCTGGTTTAAGTTTACCTCTGGTTTAGGTTTGACTAATTCTGGCTTAAGTTCAGATTAGTTCTGGATTAAGCTCTGTTTCATCATCATCATCATGTCGAGTTTGCTCGGCTATCCATGACACGTTTCTTCCATCCTGTCAGACATTGCAGTAGGTAGTTCATCATACCGATAGCCCGTATCATCCATCAGTTGGTCGATAGAAGTCTTTGGACGTCCTGGTCTTTCTTTGCCATGGCTGGGTCTCCATATAGGAACACACACACACACACACACACACACACACACACAAACAAACACACACACACACTCACACACTCACACACACACACACACACACACACACACACACACACACACACACACACACACACACACACACCACACACACACACACACCAGTTCTTTGCTCCGCCAGCAGTGTCCCGCGAAGCGCAGTCTTTGTTGACGTATTGATTTACTGATTGGCTTATCGTTCAGTTCTGGCTTAAGTTCAGTTTAGTTCTGGCTGAAGTTTTAGTTCTAGTATAGGACTGTTGATTTATCGATCAGTTTAATGCCTTATAACAGTATAGTTACACAAATACATGTGCCATCAGTACTAAGAGTTTATTCATGGAACCCAACTGACCCTGTTGCTGTTGTCAGTCTTGACATGAATTTACTGAAATTCTTTTCGAGTTCGCGACGAAGGCTGGTCAGAATCTGAGACCAATTTTTTCTACTCTCGACAGGTAATTTGGCCAAAAACTGCGCATGTCTTGTTTCGTTTACGCGCCTATATAATTTCTAACGGCCATTTCACCGTTGGCAGTCGGATAAACTAGTACTGAACATTACACGAGTGACTCGAGACAGTCAGGCCACCTGACCTGGATGTCTGTCAACCAGCAAGCCCTTCCAACTTGCACTAGATCTCCAGAGCCATGTGAAAGACCACAGCAGCACCAGATGGAGTAGCAGAACACTACATCCACACTAAGACTACACTACTTTTCCCTCTAGCTGCAGAACGCCAGTTTAATTTCCCCATGCCAGTTACCGGTACAGGTGTACGTAAAAAGTAGACCAAGCAACTGCAGACAATGCATCTGGCTCAAGAAGCTTATCAACCCTTTGGCCAGGACAACGGCAGATAACCACTGAAGACACTGTAGAATTCCCGCTCAAAAAAAAAAAAATACCCACCACACACGCGCCTATGGCCTTTGGACCAACCCCAAACCAAAGAACAAATACCATTATGAACAAAAAATAGGGATACACCTACTTCTGTTTATTGTTTAAAGCCCAGCCGACTGCGTAGAGCCATATCAGGGTTATAACCGCTTTAAAACATACAAAACTTTAACAGGAAAAAAGTACACATAATGCATTCGTGCACATAAGCTAAAGACACGATCCCGGCGTCGACCACTCCGTCCAGTTCATCGCTCTGGGATTTTAAAAAACGCCTGAATATAAATTTACCAGGGTACTTTCCAGTAGAATGAGACCAACGAACTTATACGTCAAACATTCACCGGCAAAAAAAGCGATTTATTTCATCTGTTGGAAGTATTCACCTCCTGCTGCCACACACTTCTACATTTGCTCGATCCATTTCTAGCACAGAATTTCCAGGTGGAGATACTATTTATACTGAAAGAGGCCCCGGCAACCCAACGGGGGAAAAATGCACGTAATACATGTACCCAATTATCAATCCTAAGAAAAAGTACCCAAGATTTTATGACATACGCACAGGTGAATGGACCATTAAGGCAAAAAACGATAGGTAGAAATGACAAAGCAAAGAAACAAGGCAGAAAAAAGTGACAGAAAAGGACATTTCTAGCACAGAATTTCCAGAAGTTGGGGATACTGAGAGCCCCCGGCATCCCTACAGGGGGGGGGGGGGGGGCGACCTCAGACGAGGCAACACCAAATGGAAAAAATAATGCCCACAATGACGTAAGCTGGTGACCGTGCACGCAGAGAACACATTTCAACATACAACAGCTGCTAGCCAACAGAAGCAAGATCAAAAGAAGCAAAACCAAAGCAGCGTTTGTAACCACAGTTGGTAGAGGGCGCCTGCAGGCCAGGTTCCTCAGACGCCATCCTTCGTTTTGAACTTAGGACAGTGATCTAATCAGTGACATAGTAAAATAGCGACTGGCAGGACAGAATAATGGGAGATGCAAGGAGAGGGAGGGGGGTAAAGGGAGGGGAGGGGAGAGAGAAAAGGAGGGATATAGAAGTGCGACGTCGGGGAAGGAGGAGTGAGATGGAGGGAAAAAGAAAAGGGAGGTAAGTTTAAAATACCGGGCTACTGGCGATTTCACCTGCAAAAATAAAGTCAATTATTGAACAAAACCACACTGCAGGCACGCACACGCATGCATACTGACATACATATACACCAAGCATGCATTCCATTATGAACACATACAAATTTCTAGGAATCAATGGACAAAAGTGTACAAATCGGTCAACATGTAAGAATCACTTTGCAATGATAATGATTAAATTTAATCTCACTTTTATTGGAATGCTTTGTGATTCTGTACAAAATGTCGTTTTAAATATCTTTTGCAACTATTAGTCCTGGAAACCAAAATTTGTTTAAAATTCAAATGTCGGAGAGGAGACAGCATAGTGAGTGGTACCAATCTCTCGGCATTACCTTCCCTGACCCCCAGAGGGAACGATTTCCCATTTACAGCTGGGTGGTTCTAAAGTAGCCTAATTAAACATGGACTTTTCAACACGGTGTTAATATTTGAGGTGTGTGTATACTGATCTCTGTACTGGACCGATATGGTTCTTGTGATCGGCCGAGCTACATGCAGTATGAACATAAGTGAATTCCGGCGACGTCCAAACTTCCCCTCGCCCATTTCCATTTCAAACCCTGCCATCGCATAAACTTTTGCACAAGATTAAGACGTCTGCCGGATATTTATCTGGCCGATATGTGTAGATCACCTATGGAATTGTCCGAGTGCGATTAATCCTTAACAACCCTGTTATTTACATATGGCATACTACACATTTACTCTCCTCCGTGCATACACAAGTACATACATACATACATATATATGTAGCCAGAAAGAGCGTGAGAGAGGGCGGAGGGAAGTTCAGTTCAGTTCATATTGCTTACAGCCCAGCCGACTACGAGAGCCATATCAGGGCAAACAATACGTCAACAACCACCTGTCAAAAAATAAGTCAAAAACCATTCTCACCGTTAACCTTGCAAGTCTAAATTGCAATTGATTAATCCTTATAAACCCCATTCTTTACATTTGGCATACTACACATTACCTCCATGCATACACAAATACACATGCATGCATAGCCATAAAGAGGCTGGGAAAGGTGGAGGGAGGGAACACAAGAGTGGAGACGGACAATAATGGTACATTTACCAAGACTACAGCAAGGCAAAAAGGTTAACTGGTCTTCAAGGGATGGGACCTGGGAAATCAACCTATCTCTCCAATGCTTTATACTAAGGCAGCCGGGCAATGCCCTGCTCTTCATGATTTTCAACTGACGTGGGATCTTCAGCATGCGCAACCAGAAGTTTGATTTTCCAGTCAAACTGAAGAGAAAAGTCGAGGAACAGAACATGAGATATAGCAGCAATACAAAACTTACCTCCACTGAATGTGACCACAGCTCTAGTGGTACCCTTCTGTAGAAGCAGGACTGGTACGTGATGCCAGCAGACGTCCTCCTGGAAACTGGATTCAGAAAATATGACCTGAACCCATCTTTGGAACCTCCATTGTCTTCGTGCTGCTTTCATTTCTTTGAGTGGTCATCGTCACGTTTTATTTCTTGGCTGAAAAAATTTGGATTTTTAACCTGCTCTGGACAATACATATATTTTCATAAAAATTATTATTGTTCAAATTCTCAGCCGACTGCGAAGAGCCATATCAGGTGTATAATCGCCTCAAAACGTACAAAACAGCGACGGGAAAATCGAAAAGTACACACAATGCATTTGCGCACATAATCCAAGAACATGCCCCCGGCATTGAACACTGCCCAATTTATCGCACAGGGGAGATTTAAAAAATACACCTGAATACAAATATAAGCATACATGACCATAAAAACAGGCATAAATTACCTAAAATTACTTTCGCATATCACCTCCCTAGAGCCAAAAATGCGCTTAATAGTTAATACGTGTACCCAATAATCAATTCAAAGAAAAAGTATGCTAGACTTGCACACAGATGAATGGACCATCAAGGCATAGAAATGATAGAAATGACAAAGCAAAGAAGAGGAATTTTCTAGCACAGAAGGTGGGGATACTATACTGAAAGAGCCCCCGGCATCCCCACGGCAGGAAGAAAATAATTCGCTTCTCAAGATGGCGTCAAAGCGCTTAAAATAAATTCCATTTACGCTGACACAGCAGATGTCACGTGACTGGTGAAATCCAGAATGACACAAGCCGTATACCTGCACACAAGCCCTGGAGAGGTCTTGGCGCTCTGTCTTGTTTTCTTTATATCAGTCACTGAAACAATTTGCATTGTTGTGAAATGCATTTCTTCATCTGCCATGTCATTAAAATAAAGTACTTCTGCATTGCACTATCACCCTATACGTCATAGAGACCCATGTACGGGTTACCCAAACATGCCATTGCTCGGTTTCTATTAATCTCCACCTTAATTTTCTTAAAGACGTCTACTACCCGTTCCACACCACAGAGGGGGGGGAGAGAGATTTGAATAACTACATTTTAAAAGGGCATGACTCGAAATGGTAAGAACACAACCTTTAATACTGATCGATTTGATTCCGTTTACGTCAGCACCCATACTGGGTGATATGTTCGACAGGAATAACCATTCCAGGGAAGTGGGGGAATGAGGATCTTATCTATCTTACACCGACATCAGCACATTGTGTTAAAATGGGCAGTAACTGGGTAACTTCAGTAAGGCCAGTCTTCACGTAGCGCACCTCATGGTTCGTATCCACAACCGTTTCCAGCGTTTGGGTTGTTATTCCACACACGAAATGAAAATAGAATTTTATGAAGCGAAATACAAGTGCTTATAAAGAGGAACTGTCTATACTACTATACACACCAAATTAGCGTGTCAGTTTTTATTTAAAACATGGCACCAGAACAACCAAAGCAAGCACTGTGTCTACAGAATTCTGAACTCAGTGTTTGTATGAAAGAGAAATATAGGCCTACAGCAGAGAGGAAGCATGGATTTTAGGTGAACATTCTTTTGAAACTAAGCCAGTGTTACGAGTTGATTAAGGCGCTTGGTCTTTATGGAAATCTCTTCAATAAATACATTATACATCCTTATGTTCAAAGTTTGATCATAAATTTGTTGGATTTTGAACCACGTCCGGTTTTTCTCCTTTTCCGCGGTATTTTTCTCCCCCTCCCTCTTTAACCGTTGTCATGCCGCTTTTTCAGCATTTCCACAGAGGAACGGTTTGGCACACAATAAGCCCCGCCCAATTGTTGGAAAAGTTATGCGAAAGTCAAAAGTTTCGATACCTCGTGCGGGGGGGGGGGGGGGGGGGGGGGAAGCAAAATGTTTAGTAGCAAAGACCTTTCTAAATTCAATGCTCATCCAACTGAAATATCAAAGGCCGTTTCTGAAAACATGTACTGAGATTATTCGAAGTGTAATCATGCTCCACAAGAAAAAATGAAATAGTCAATCGAAAAGACACTGTCACGCATTTCAATGAACGAGACTCCAATATAAAAAAATATATAAATGGCTTTATTAAGTTTATCAGCGTGTCATCACTTAAACCGTGCATTCTTAAATCCTGCGATTCAGTAGCTCACCTGGTTATTACAGCTTAACAAACCACCAGTCTAACCAGTTATAAACGGGTACCTACCCATGTGGGGATGCCGGCGGCGCTTTCAGTATATAGTATCCCCACATTCTGGTCATTCTGTGCTACACATTTCTTCTTTAATGTCGTTTCTTTCTAATTTGCTTTGTCTTATTTTCTGCCTTGTTGGTCCATTCACCTGTGTTCGATAAAGTCGTGTACTTTTAAGATTGATAATTGGGTACACGTATCAAGTGTGCATTTTGGGCTTTAGGAAAAGGATATGCGGAAGCAATTTTAGGTAATTAAGGCCTATTCTTATATACGTTTTAGTGTCCTTAGTTATCTTTAAATTTGTATTCAAATGTTTTTTAAATCCCCTGTGCGATAGATTGGACAGACTGGACAACCTCAGGGGCATCTTAGATTATGTGCGCGAATGCATTAATACGTGTTAATTCTTTTTCCTGTTGAATATCATGCGTTGTTTTGAAAACGTGATAGCCCAGATATGACTACGCAGTCGGCTGGGCTTTAAACAAAAATAACGGGTGCCTGATCGCCAGGGTGATAGTTACGATCCGTCTGAAAAAAAATGACCTGATAATAGCAAGGTCTCTACTCGACTACTATCTCTACTCCAACGACCTCGAAAAGTGGGACAAATTGAGCAGTTTTACTTAAAGATTAGTAATTTCGGCAAAGGTACAGTACAGTTATCTGGAATTTTGCGGATATACATGACCTAATTGCTTCCAGTCTTAATCCTAGCAATAACCAAAACAAAAAACCGTCTCGCAATTACGTCTGCGTGTGCGCGTGTATCATTGTATGCGAGTACGTACGTGTGTGAAGACGTGTGCTTATTATTCTTGTAGTTTAAAGACTTGCCGATTGTGAAATTCTGTGTAAGGGCTACAACAATCAACCCCTCTTTTAAAGAGGAACTTCGGGGCACAATGGACATTGGATTTGCGCACAAATTCTTAACGACGTTCCCCTGACACTGACCATTCCATCCTATTTATCACAGGTGATTTTAAAACAATCCTGAATATAAATGTATAAATTATGCCAACCCATACAAAACCTGGCCTACAAAAACTGTCTGCACATTTCGTTGGAGCCAAAAATGCCGTCCAATATTATATAAATGAGCCCAATTACCAGTCTTAGGAGAA
>JAPXFY010000023.1:68880731-69003231 GCA_030674185.1 Monoplex corrugatus
TGTGTGTATGATTACTGAGTGTGTGTGTAATTACTGAGTGTGTGTGTAGTTACTGAGTGTGTGCATAATTACTGAGTGTGTGTATAGTTACTGAGTGTGTGTATAATTACTGAGTGTGTGTATAATTACTGAGTGTGTGTATAATTGCTGAGTGTGTGTATAATTGCTGAGTGCGTGTATAATTACTGAGTGTGTGTATGATTGCTGAGTGTGTGTATAATTACTGAGTGTGTGTATAATTACTGAGTGTGTGTATAGTTACTGAGTGTGTGTATAATTACTGAGTGTGTGTATAATTACTGAGTGTGTGTATGATTACTGAGTGTGTGTATAATTACTAAGTGTGTGTATAATTACTGAGTGTGTGTATGATTACTGAGTGTGTGTATAATTACTGAGTGTGTGTATAATTACTGAGTGTGATAACTCCCCTCTCCCCGTTTCTCACCATTACCCACACACACATTATGATTTCATTCCAGTCCTCTTCTCCCACTGGACACAGCAGCAAGGAAGTTTCAGTCTTTTTCTCCTAATTTTTGTGTTTGGTGTTTGTTTGTTTGTGATCTCACATTCACTCTTGACAAAGGCCAGTTGGCCGAAAATTTGCGCCTGTCTTGTCTGGTTGTATCAAATACGCGTTCTGATTCCCTTTTCGTGTTTTTTTCTGGTTCCTTAAAAAGATAACAGTTACAAACCAAGTTCACGATTATCTTTCAAATCTGAAATGCAATCAAAAATCTTTCATACACGTATAACCATGTAAGATGGAATCTACTAATCTCTTTTAAACACATAAAAGGGACATCTCTGAAGAGGTTCTTTAAGGAGTCTGCTGTATAGAGTTTATGTCTCACATGGTGCAAGTCCCGCATTCAGTAAGGTGTTTGATGCCCAGTGTGTTAGTCACACGGTACATACCACGCTGGGTCTTCTGTTTTACAAGGTACGAGCGAGTGTAGAACGTGTGAGCCGTGTGTAACCTGCGTAACACTCTCTGTCTGCTTGTTTCAATGTCTGTCTGTTTGTTTCAATGTCTGTCTGTTTGTTTCAATGTCTGTCTGTTTGTTTCAATGTCTGTCTGTTTGTTTCAATGTCTGTCTGTTTGTTTCAATGTCTGTCTGTTTGTTTCAATGTCTGTCTGTTTGTTTCAATGTCTGTCTGTTTGTTTCAATGTCTGTCTGCTTGTTTCAATGTCTGTCTGTTTGTTTCAATGTCTGTCTGCTTGTTTCAATGTCTGTCTGCTTGCTTCAATGTCTGTCTGCTTGTTTCAAAGTCTGTCTGTTTGTTTCAATGTCTGTCTGTCTGGTTGTTTCAATGTCTGTCTGCTTGTTTCAATGTCTGTCTGTCTGCTTGTTTCAATGTCTGTCTGCTTGTTTCAATGTCTATCTGCTTGTTTCAATGTCTGTCTGCTTGTTTCAATCTGTCTGTCTGCTTGTTTCAATCTGTCTGTCTGCTTGTTTCAATGTCTATCTGCTTGTTTCAATGTCTGTCTGCTTGTTTCAATCTGTCTGTCTGCTTGTTTCAATCTGTCTGTCTGCTTGTTTCAATGTCTGTCTGCTTGTTTCAATCTGTCTGTCTGTCTGCTTGTTTCAATGTCTGTCTGCTTGTTTCAATGTCTGTCTGCTTGTTTCAATGTCTGTCTGCTTGTTTCAATGTCTGTCTGCTTGTTTCAATGTCTGTCTGCTTGTTTCAATGTCTGTCTGCTTGTTTCAATGTCTGTCTGCTTGTTTCAATGTCTGTCTGCTTGTTTCAATGTCTGTCTGCTTGTTTCAATGTCTGTCTGCTTGTTTCAATGTCTGTCTGCTTGTTTCAATGTCTGTCTGCTTGTTTCAATGTCTGTCTGCTTGTTTCAATGTCTGTCTGTCTGCTTGTTTCAATGTCTGTCTGCTTGTTTCAATGTCTGTCTGTCTGCTTGTTTCAATGTCTGTCTGCTTGTTTCAATGTCTATCTGCTTGTTTCAATGTCTGTCTGCTTGTTTCAATGTCTGTCTGCTTGTTTCAATGTCTGTCTGCTTGTTTCAATGTCTGTCTGCTTGTTTCAATGTCTGTCTGCTTGTTTCAATGTCTGTCTGCTTGTTTCAATGTCTGTCTGTCTGCTTGTTTCAATGTCTGTCTGCTTGTTTCAATGTCTGTCTGCTTGTTTCAATGTCTGTCTGTTTGTTTCAATGTCTGTCTGTCTGCTTGTTTCAATGTCTGTCTGCTTGTTTCAATGTCTGTCTGTCTGCTTGTTTCAATGTCTGTCTGTTTGTTTCAATGTCTGTCTGTCTGGTTGTTTCAATGTCTGTCTGCTTGTTTCAATGTCTGTCTGCTTGTTTCAATGTCTGTCTGCTTGTTTCAATGTCTGTCTGTCTGTTTGTTTCAATGTCTGTCTGCTTGTTTCAATGTCTGTCTGTCTGCTTGTTTCAATGTCTGTCTGCTTGTTTCAATGTCTGTCTGCTTGTTTCAATCCTCTTGTCAGAGATTGCCACAAACTGTGTGCTGTGGGTGTCAGATGTGTGCAATGGATGAAGGGTTCAGACATCTTAACCCTTGTGGTGTTCTTGGTTTGGTTCAGTTTTTACGTCGACACCCACCTCAGGTGATATGGCCAAGGGAGATAACCAAGGGGGTATTTCTGGCCAGACAGTGAGTCTTTTTATTGCCTCCAGTACCAACGTGGTCAACAACCCAGGCAAAAGCAATGTAACCAGTTATAAGGCAGGAAAAGAGTTTTTCCACAAAAAAAATCAGAAGTTCAGGGTGACTGATGTTTCGACCAACAATTGCCTGCCAAACGGAAAGGGAGTCAGAACAAAATGAAAATCTTTATGTTTGGGTTGGGACACCGTTTTTCGTGCCCAAACCGGAGCAGTCAGTTGGGCTGTCTAATGATATGAACATATGCATAATGGAGTGTTTTGATAATGATCAGTTGGGCTGTCTAATGATATGAACATATTATAATGGAGTGTTTTGATAATGATCAGTTGTGAGGAAGCAGAACACAAGGCAGCAACACCTTCATCAGACTTTGATCCATCGGCCATGTGAGGAAAATTCAACTTTTGATCAAAAATGACTCCCAGAAATTTGATTTCCTGGGGGATTAAAAACAAAAGAATGATGATAAAACAGACATAAAAACTTATCTTGGGACCTAATATTGCCAATAAGCAGTTTCATGTTTCCTCGGGGTGAAAAATGCAATTAACATATGTACCTAAGTATCAATCCATATAGGAAAAAAGGACACACAACTTTGCAGAAAACAAAGGTGAAATGAAACAGTAAGGCAGAAAAACAAGTAATGAAGTAGAAAAAACAAGGTGAATGAAACAGTAAGCAGCAGGAAAACAAAGGTGAATGAAACAGTAAGGCAGAAAACAAAACAAAGGTGAATGAAGCAGTAAGGCAAAAAACAAAACAAAGGTGAATGAACAGTAAGGCAGAAAACAAAACAAAGGTGAATGAAACAGTAAGGCAGAAAACAAAGGTGAATGAAACAGTAAGGCAGAAAACAAACAAAGGTGAATGAAACAGTAAGGCAAAAAACAAAAGGTGAAACATAAGCAGAAAACAAAGGGGAATGAAACAGTAAGGCAAAACAAAGGTGAATGAAACAGTAAGGCAGAAAAACAAAGGTGAATGAAACAGTAAGGCAAAAAACAAAGGTGAATGAAACAGTAAGGCAAAAAAACAAAGGTGAATGAAACAGTAAGGCAGAAAACAAAGGTGAATGAAACAGTAAGGCAGAAAACAAAGGTGAATGAAACAGTAAGGCAGAAAACAAAGGTGAATGAAACAGTAAGGCAGAAAACAAAGGTGAATGAAACAGTAAGGCAGAAAAACAAAGGTGAATGAAACAGTAAGGCAGAAAAACAAAGGTGAATGAAACAGTAAGGCAGAAAACAAAACAAAGGTGAATGAAACAGTAAGGCAGAAAACAAAGGTGAATGAAACAGTAAGGCAGAAAACAAAACAAAGGTGAATGAACAGTAAGGCAGAAAACAAAGGTGAATGAAACAGTAAGGCAAAAAAAACAAAGGTGAATGAAACAGTAAGGCAAAAACAAAACAAAGGTGAATGAAACAGTAAGGCAGAAAACAAAACAAAGGTGAATGAAACAGTAAGGCAGAAAAACAAAGGTGAATGAAACAGTAAGGCAAAACAACAAAACCAAAGGTGAATGAAGCAGTAAGGACAAATAAACACCAAAGGTGAATGAAACAGTAAGGCAGAAAAAAATAAACAAAGGAAGAGAGATGACAAAAAACAAAGGAGCAAAGTCAGAAACAATGTGAGTGATAGAAATGAGTAAATTTCTAGCAAAGAATTTCCAGAAGATGAAAATACCGTTACCACTGAAAGAGCCCCTGGCATCCCCAAAGTGATATTTTTACTGACAAAAAAAACGTCAACCCCAGAGTGATATTTATACTGAAAGAGCCCCTGGTATCCCCAGAGTCATATTTTTTACCCCAAAGCCCCCAGTAATCCCAGAATAATGTTTATACTGAAAAAGCCCCCAGTATCCCCAGAGTCATATTTATACTGAAAAAGCCCCCAGTATCCCCAGAGTATATTTATACTGAAAAAGCCCCCAGTATCCCCAGAGTCATATTTATACTGAAAAAGCCCCCAGTATCCCCAGAGTATATTTATACTGAAAAAGCCCCAGTATCCCCAGAGTCATATTTTTACAAAAAGCCCCGGTATCCCAGAATATTTTATACTGAAAAAGCCCCCAGTATCCCCAGAGTGAATATTATAATGAAAAAGCCCCCAGTATCCCCAGACTGATATTTATACTGAAAAAGCCCCCAGTATCCCCAGAGTGAAATTATAATGAAAAAGCCCACCCAGTAACTCCCCAGAGTGATATTTATACTGAAAAAGCCCCCAGTCTCCCCAGAGTGATATTTATACTGAAAAAGCCCCTGTATCCCCAGAGTGATATTTATACTGAAAAAGCCCCAGTATCCCCAGAGTGAAAAAGCCCCCAGTATCCCCAGAGTGAAAAAGCCCCCAGTATCCCAGAGTGATATTTATACTGAAAAAGCCCCCAGTGTCCCCAGAGTGAAAAAGCCCCCAGTATCCCCAGAGTGAAAAAGCCCCCAGTATCCCCAGAGTGAAAAAGCCCCCAGTATCCCCAGAGTGATATTTATACTGAAAAAGCCCCCAGTATCCCAGAGTGATATTTATACTGAAAAAGCCCCAGTCTCCCCAGAGTGATATTTATACTGAAAAAGCCCCTGGTATCCCCAGAGTGATATTTATACTGAAAAAGCCCCCAGTATCCCCAGAGTGAAAAAGCCCCAGTGTCCCCAGAGTGAAAAAGCCCCAGTATCCCCAGAGTGATATTTATACTGAAAAAGCCCCCAGTGTCCCCAGAGTGAAAAAGCCCCAGTATCCCAGAGTGAAAAAGCCCCCAGTATCCCCAGAGTGAAAAAGCCCCCAGTATCCCCAGAGTGATATTTGTACTGAAAAAGCCCCCAGTATCCCCAGAGTGATATTTGTACTGAAAAAGCCCCCAGTATCCCCAGAGTGATATTTGTACTGAAAAAGCCCCCAGTATCCCCAGAGTGATATTTGTACTGAAAGAGACGCCGGTTTTCCGACGGGATGACCACAGACTGTCAAACCGCATCACTAAGGTCGACTGATAAATGCCGCGGGGGAAGTTCTGGCCTAGACATCCTTCCTGACTCGTCACACAGACAGCGGAAGTGAAGGGGGGAGGAGGGCGAGGAGGACAATAAGCAACATGATACAAGCAAAACGAGGTGACCCATTCATCACGCTTCTCCCTCCTGCAGCGCTGACACTGTTGCACAATGGTTTGACACCCCTGAACTTGCACCAAATGATGGCGACACCGCTGGCAAAATCTACACGTGGCCTGTTGGGCGGACTGCAGGCCAGGTCACGGGTAAAGGTTGTCTTCAAACACTAAGATCCTGTACGAGGCAGCGAGTTGATAGGCCTACCTATCTGTGTCCTCTCCCTTCTTGCTTTACCTTCCCCAACCTTGCACAGGCTTAGATAGCCCAGCACAGCTGGGTGAGCCGCTGGCAGCATGTAGGCCTACAAATAGTGTCCACAGTTAAACACACACCTGTGAGGGGAACGGTAAGCAGTCAGGTTGGTGTTAAATGTCGGACTTTCTATCGGACAGTCACAGGTACCATCTGACCAGACATCTGCACCTGTAGGTAAAGGGTGGAGATTTTTCCCATCTCCCAGCACACGTGTGTGTAGACATTCCAATGCCTAAACCACCTGTATGTGTGTGTGTGTGTGTGTAGACATTCCAATGCCTAAACCACCTGTATGTGTGTGTGTGTGTGTAGACATTCCAATGCCTAAACCACCTGTATGTGTGTGTGTGTGTGTAGACATTCCAATGCCTAAACCACCTGTATGTGTGTGTATGTGTGTGTACACATTCTAATGCCTAAACCACCTGTGTGTGTGTGTGTAGACATTCCAATGCCTAAACCACCTGTGTGTGTGTGTAGACATTCCAATGCCTAAACCACCTTTGTGTGTGTGTAGACACTCCAATGCCTAAACCACTTGTATGTGTGTGTGTAGACATTCCAATGCCTAAACCACCTTTGTGTGTGTGTAGACACTCCAATGCCTAAACCACCTTTGTGTGTGTGTGTGTAGACACTCCAATGCCTAAACCACCTTTGTGTGTGTGTAGACACTCCAATGCCTAAACCACCTTTGTGTGTGTGTAGACACTCCAATGCCTAAACCACTTGTATGTGTGTGTGTAGACATTCCAATGCCTGAACCACCTTTGTGTGTGTGTAGACACTCCAATGCCTAAACCACTTGTATGTGTGTGTGTAGACACTCCAATGCCTAAACCACCTGTGTGTGTGTGTGTAGACATTCCAATGCCTAAACCACCTTTGTGTGTGTGTAGACACTCCAATGCCTAAACCACTTGTATGTGTGTGTGTAGACACTCCAATGCCTAAACCACCTTTGTGTGTGGTGTAGACACTCCAATGCCTAAACCACCTTTGTGTGTGTGTGTGTAGACACTCCAATACCTAAACCACTTGTATGTGTGTGTGTAGACATTCCAATGCCTAAACCACCTTTGTGTGTGTGTAGACATTCCAATGCCTAAACCACCTTTGTGTGTGTGTGTGTAGACATTCCAATGCCTAAACCACCTTTGTGTGTGTGTGTATATGTAGACACTCCAATGCCTAAACCACTTGTATGTGTGTGTGTAGACATTCCAATGCCTAAACCACCTTTGTGTGTGTGTAGACATTCCAATGCCTAAACCACCTTTGTGTGTGTGTGTAGACACGCCAATGCCTAAACCACCTGAGTGTGTGTAGACATTCCAATGCCTAAACCACCTTTGTGTGTGTGTAGACACTCCAATGCCTAAACCACCTTTGTGTGTGTGTAGACACTCCAATGCCTAAACCACCTTTGTGTGTGTGTAGACACTCCAATGCCTAAACCACCTTTGTGTGTGTGTAGACATTCCAATGCCTAAACCACCTTTGTGTGTGTGTAGACATTCCAATGCCTAAACCATCTTTGTGTGTGTAGACATTCCAATGCCTAAACCACCTTTGTGTGTGTGTAGACACTCCAATGCCTAAACCACCTTTGTGTGTGTAGACATTTCAATGCCTAAACCACCTTTGTGTGTGTGTGTGTAGACATTCCAATGCCTAAACCACCTGAGTGTGTGTACACACTCCAATGCCTAAACCACCTTTGTGTGTGTACACACTCCAATGCCTAAACCACCTTTGTGTGTGTGTACACACTCCAATGCCTAAACCACCTTTGTGTGTGTGTGTGGTGTAGACATTCCAATGCCTAAACACCTTTGTGTGTGTGTGTAAACATTCCAATGCCTAAACCACCTTTGTGTGTGTGTGTGTAGACATTCCAATGCCTAAACCACCTTTGTGTGTGTAGACATTCCAATGCCTAAACCACTTTGTGTGTGTGCAGACATTCCAATGCCTAAACCACCTTTGTGCGTGTACACGTGCACAACATCCAACATACACAAGTAACTATCCTGTGGGTAAATCAGTGTCCACTGTTTACACAGACAAGATGATAACACAACATACACAGTAAACATCCTGTGGGTAATATCAGTGTTCACTGTTTACACAGACAAGATGATAACACAACATACACAGTAAACATCCTGTGGGTAATATCAGTGTTCACTGTTTACACAGACAAGATGATAACACAACATACACAGTAAACATCCTGTGGGTAATATCAGTGTTCAGTGTCTACACAGACAAGATGATAACACAACATACACAGTAAACATCCTGTGGGTAATATCAGTGTCTGGTGTTTACACAGACAAGATGATAACACAACATACACAGTAAACATCCTGTGGGTAATATCAATGTCTGGTGTTTACACAGACAAGATGATAACACAACATACACAGTAAACATCCTGTGGGTAATATCAGTATTCAGTGTTTACACAGACAAGATGATAACACAACATACACAGTAAACATCCTGTGGGTAATATCAGTATTCAGTGTTTACACAGACAAGATGATAACACAACATACACAGTAAACATCCTGTGGGTAATATCAGTATTCAGTGTTTACACAGACAAGATGATAACACAACATACACAGTAAACATCCTGTGGGTAATATCAGTATTCAGTGTTTACACAGACAAGATGATAACACAACATACACAGTAAACATCCTGTGGGTAATATCAGTGTTCAATGTTTACACAGACAAGATGATAATACAACATACACAGTAAACATCCTGTGGGTAATATCAGTGTTCAGTGTTTACACAGACAAGATGATAACACAACATACACAGTAAACATCCTGTGGGTAATATCAGTGTCCAATGTTTACACAGACAAGATGATAACACAACATACACAGTAAACATCCTGTGGGTAATATCAGTGTCCAATGTTTACACAGACAAGATGATAACACAACATACACAGTAAACATCCTGTGGATAATATCAGTGTTCAGTGTTTACACAGACAAGATGATAACACAACATACACAGTAAACATCCTGTGGGTAATATCAGTGTCTGGTTTTACACAGACAAAATGATAACACAACATACACAGTAAACATCCTGTGGGTAATATCAGTGTCTGGTGTTTCCACAGACAAAATGATAACACAACATACACAGTAAACATCCTGTGGGTAATATCAGTGTCTGGTGTTTACACAGACAAAATGATAACACAACATACACAGTAAACATCCTGTGGGTAATATCAGTGTCACTGTTTACACAGACAAGATGATAACACAACATACACAGTAAACATCCTGTGGGTAATATCAGTGTTCAGTGTTTACACAGACAAGATGATAACACAACATACACAGTAAACATCCTGTGGGTAATATCAGTGTCTGGTGTTTACACAGACAAGATGATAACACAACACACACAGTAAACATCCTGTGGGTAATATCAGTGTCCAATGTTTACACAGACAAGATGATAACACAACATACACAGTAAACATCCTATGGGTAATATCAGTGTCTGGTGTTTACACAGACAAGATGATAACACAACATACACAGTAAACATCCTGTGGGTAATATCAGTGTCTGGTGTTTACACAGACAAGATGATAACACAACATACACAGTAAACATCCTGTGGGTAATATCAATGTCTGGTGTTTACACAGACAAGATGATAACACAACATACACAGTAAACATCCTATGGGTAATATCAGTGTCTGGTGTTTACACAGACAAGATGATAACACAACATACACAGTAAACATCCTGTGGGTAATATCAGTGTCCATTGTTTACACAGACAAGATGATAACACAACATACACAGTAAACATCCTGTGGGTAATATCAGTGTCCACTGTTTACACAGACAAGATGATAACACAACATACACAGTAACTATCCTGTGGGTAATATCAGTGTCCATTGTTTACACAGACAAGATGATAACACAACATACACAGTAAACATCCTATGGGTAATATCAGTGTCTGGTGTTTACACAGACAAGATGATAACACAACATACAGAGAGAGAGAGGAAGAGACAAGGAGACAGAGAGAAGAGAGAGAGACAAGAAGACAGAGAGAAGAGACAAGGAGACAGAGAGAGAGAGAGAAGAGAGAGAGACAAGGAGACAGAGAAAGAGGAGAGAGACAAGGAGACAGAGAAAGAGAGAGAGAGACAAGGAGACAGAGAGAAAAGAGAGAGAGAGACAAGGAGACAGAGAGAAAGAGAGAGAGAGACAAGGAGACAGAGAGAAAGAGAGAGAGAGAGACAAGGAGACAGAGAGAAAAAGAGAGAGAGACAGGAGACAGAGAGAAAGAGAGAGAGAGACAAGGAGACAGAGAGAAAGAGAGAGAGAGGCGACAAGAAGACAGAGAGAAAGAGAGAGAGAGACAAGGAGACAGAGAGAAAGAGAGAGAGACAAGGAGACAGAGAGAAAGAGAGAGAGAGAGAGAGACAAGGAGACAGAGAGAAAGAGAGAGAGAGACAAGGAGACAGAAGAAAGAGGAGAGAGAGAGAGACAAGAGGAGACAGAGAGAAAGAAAGAGAGAGAGAGAGAGAGACAAGGAGACAGAGAGAAAGAAAGGAGAGAGAGAGAGAGAGACAAGGAGACAGTGAGAAAGAGAGAGAGAGAGACAAGGAGACAGAGAGAAAGAGAGAGAAAGAGAGAGAGACAAGGAGACAGAGAGAAAGAGAGAGAGACAAGGAGACAGAGAGAGAGAGACAAGGAGACAGAGAGAAAGAGAGAGAGACAAGGAGACAGAGAGAAAGAGAGAGAGACAAGGAGACAGAGAGAGAGAGACAAGGAGACAGAGAGAAAGAGAGAGAGAGACAAGGAGACAGAGAGAGAAGAGAGAGAGAGACAAGGAGACAGAGAGAAAGAGAGAGAGAGAGACAAGGAGACAGAGAGAAAGAGAGAGAGAGAGAGACAAGGAGACAGAGAGAAAAAGAGAGAGAGAGGAGAGACAAGGAGACAGAGAGAAAGAGAGAGACAATGAGACAGAGAGAAAAAGAGAGAGAGAGAGACAAGGAGACAGAGAGAAAAAGAGAGAGAGAGAGACAAGGAGACAGAGAGAAAGACAGAGAGAGAGACAAGGAGACAGAGAGAAGGAAGAGAGACAGAGAGACAGAGAGACAGAGACACAGAGAGAGAGACAGAGAGAGCCTGGTGTCTAGTACATAAAACGGTCACAAAGCAGCTGACATTCTTTTAGACCTAAACATGCAAGTTATACGTGTAACTAACTTCAGGTTCAACCGACCACTAGAGCCACATCAAGTTAATCACCACGGTAAACAACATCACCTGATAAACAACAACATCCACATTTAAGGTAAAAAAAAAAAAAAAAGAACAGTCAAAAAAAAAAAGCTCACGATTTTTCTTTTACATCTAAAATGCAATTAAAAATATTTCCCATAAATATAAGTAAGATGAAATTTGTTGTTCTCTTGTAAAACCTTGAAAATAGCGTCTGAAGGAGCATCTCTGAAGAGGTTCCTTAAGGAGTCCCCTGTATAATACTGAAGTCTCACATGGTGCAAGGATAAGCATTCTATAATAGTTGTTTGTTAATCTATAATAAGGTGTTTGATAATCTATGATAAGTGATTGATAAACTATAATAAGGTGTTGATATCTATAATAAGTGTTGATAATCTATAATAAGGTGTTTGATAAATCTATAATAAGGTGTTTGATAATCTATAATAAGGTGTTTGATAATCTATAATAGGTGTTTGATAATCTATAATAAGGTGTTTGATAATCTATAATAGGTGTTTGATAATCTATAATAAGGTGTTTGATAATCGTATGATAAGGTGTTTGATAATCTATAATAAGGTGTTTGATAATCTATAATAGGGTGTTTGATAATGTATAATAAGGTGTTTGATAATGTATAATAAGGTGTTTGATAATCTATAATAAGGTGTTTGATAATGTATAATAAGGTGTTTGATAATCTATAATAAGGTGTTTGATAATCTAATAAGGTGTTTCTAATCTATGATAAGGTGTTTGATAATCTATGATAAGCTGTTTGATAATCTATAATAAGGTGTTTGATAATCTATAATAAGGTGTTTGATAATCTATGATAAGGTGTTGATAATCTATAATAAGGTGTTTGATAATCTATAATAAGGTGTTTGATAATGTATAATAAGGTGTTTGATAATGTATAATAAGGTGTTTGATAATCTAATAAGGTGTTTGATAATGTATAATAAGGTGCTTGATAATGTATAATAAGGGTTTGTAATGTATAATAAGGTGTTTGATAATGTATAATAAGGTGTTTGATAATGTATAATAAGGAGTTTGATAATCTATAATAAGGTGTTTGATAATGTATAATAAGGTGTTTGATAAGTATAATAAGTGTGTGATAATCTATAATAAGGTGTTGTGATAATCTATAATAAGGTGTTTGATAATGTATAATAAGGTGTTTGATAATCTATAATAAGGTGTTTGATAATCTATAATAAGGTGTTTGATAATCTATAATAAGGTGTTTGATAATCTATAATAAGGTGTTTGATAATGTATGATAAGGTGTTTGATAATCTATAATAAGGTGTTTGAAAATCTATATTAAGGTGTTTGATAATCTATGATAAGGTGTTTGATAATCTATAATAAGGTGTTTGATAATCTTGATAAGTGTTTGATGCCCAATCACTCCTGACAAGGTGTATATCATGCTGCTTCTTTATTTTAACAGGTATCAGTGCCTGTAGAATGTATGACAACTGTGTAGGTATCAGTGACTGTAGAATGTATGAAAACTGTGTAGATATCAGTGACTGTAGAATGTATGACAACTGTGTAGGTATCAGTGACTGTAGAATGTATGACAACTGTGTAGGTATCAGTGACTGTAGAATGTATGACAACTGTGTAGGTATCAGTGACTGTAGAATGTATGACAACTGTGTAGGTATCAGTGACTGTAGAATGTATGACAACAGTGTAGGTATCAGTGACTGTAGAATGTATGACAACTAGTGTAGGTATTCAGTGACTGTAAATGTAGAATGTATGACAACTGTGTAGGTATCAGTGACTGTACTGTAGAATGTATGACAACTGTGTAGTATCAGTGACTGTAGAATGTATGACATTGTAGAATGTTATGACAACTGTGTAGGTATCAGTGACTGTAGAATGTAGAATGTAGATGTATGACAACTGTGTAGGTATCAGTGACTGTAGAATGTATGACAACTGTGTAGGTATCAGTGACTGATAGAATGTATGACAACTGTGTAGGTATCAGTGACTGTAGAATGTATGACAACTGTGTAGGTATCAGTGACTGTAGAATGTATGACAACTGTGTAGGTATCAGTGACTGTACTGTAGAATGTATGACAACTGTGTAGGTATCAGTGACTGTACATGTAGAATGTATGACAATGTGTAGGTATCAGTGACTGTACATGTAGAATGTATGACAACTGTGTAGGTATTAGTGACTGTAGAATGTATGACAACTGTGTAGGTATTCAGTGACTGTAGAATGTATGAACAACTGTGTAGGTATCAGTGACTGTAGAATGTATGACAACTGTGTAGGTATCAGTGACTGTACATGTAGAATGTATGACAACTGTGTAGGTATATCATGACTGTAGAATGTATGACAACTTGTAGGTATCTAGTGACTGTAATGTAGAATGTATGACAACTGTGTAGGTATCAGTGACTGTAGAATGTATGACAACTGTGTAGTATCAGTGACTGTAGAATGTATGACAACTGTGTAGGTATCAGTGACTGTAGAATGTTATGACAACAGTGTAGGTATCAGTGACTGTAGAATGTATGACAACTGTGTAGGTATCAGTGACTGTAGAGATGACACGTGTAGTATCATGATGTAGAATATGACAACTGTGTAGGTATCAGTGACTGTAGAATGTATGACAACTGTGTAGGTATCAGTGACTGTAGAATGTATGACAACTGTGTAGGTATCAGTGACTGTAGAATGTATGACAACAGTGTAGTATCAGTGACTGTTATGTAGATGTATGACAACTGTGTAGGTATCAGTGACTGTACATGTAGAATGTATGACAACTGTGTAGTATCAGTGACTGTAGAATGTATGACTGTAATAGTGTAGGTATCAGCTGGACTGTAGAATGTATGACAACTGTGTAGGTATCAGTGACTGTAGAATGTATGACAACTGTGTAGGTATCAGTGACTGTAGAATGTATGACAACAGTGTAGGTATCAGTGACTGCTGTAGAATGTATGACAACTGTGTAGGTATCAGTGACTGTATGAATGTATGACAACTGTGTAGGTATCAGTGACTGTAGAATGTATGACAACTGTGTAGGTATCAGTTGACTGTAGAATGTATGACAACTGTGTAGGTATCTATGACTGTAGAATGTATGACAACTGTGTAGGTATCATGACTGTACTGTAGAATGTATGACAACTGTGTAGGTATCATGTGACTGTAGAATGTATGACAACTGTGTAGGTATCAGTGACTGTAGAATGTATGACAACTGTGTAGGTATCAGTGACTGTAGAATGTATGACAACTGTGTAGATATCAGTGACTGTACATGTAGAATGTATGACAACTGTGTAGGTATCGTGACTGTAGAATGTATGACAACTGTGTAGGTATCAGTGACTGTAGAATGTATGACAACTGTGTAGATATCAGTGACTGTAGAATGTATGACAACTGTGTAGGTATCAGTGACTGTAGAATGTATGACAACTGTGTAGGTATCAGTGACTGTAGAATGTATGACAACTGTGTAGGTATCAGTGACTGTAGAATGTATGACAACAGTGTAGTGACTGACTGTAGAATGTATGACAACTGTGTAGGTATCAGTGACTGTAGAATGTATGACAACTGTGTAGGTATCAGTGACTGTAGAATGTATGACAAGTAGAATCTGACTAAATGTATGTGTGGTATCAGTGACTGTAGAATGTATGACAACTGTGTAGGTATCAGTGACTGTAGAATGATGACAAGTGTAGGTATCAGTGACTGTAATGTATGACAACGTGTAGGATAGTGACTGTAGAATGTATGAAACTGTAGTACATGATGTAGAATGTATGACAAGTGTAGGTATCAGTGACTGTAGAATGTATGACAACAGTGTAGGTATCAGTGAGACTGTAGAATGTATGACAACTGTGTAGGTATCAGTGACTGTACATGTAGAATGTATGACAACAGTGTAGGTATCAGTGAGACTGTAGAATGTATGACAACTGTGTAGGTATCAGTGACTGTAATGTAGAAGATTGACATCAGTGTAGGTATAGTGAACTGTAGAATAGATATGACAACGTGTAGATATCAGTGACTGTACATGTAGAATGTATGACAACTGTGTAGGTATCAGTGACTGTAGAATGTAATGGACAATACTGTGTAGGTATCATGACTGACATGTAGAATGTATGACAACTGTGTAGGTATCAGTGACTGTAGAATGTATGACAACTGTGTAGGTATCAGTGACTGTAGAATGTATGACAACTGTGTAGGTATCAGTGACTGTAGAATGTATGACAACTGTGTAGGTATCAGTGACTTTATGACAATGAGATATAGAGAATGTTACACGGTGGTATATATGAGATGAACAATTGTAGTGTGACTGTATGTAGACAGTGTATTATGTAGATTATGACACTGTGTGTATGGATAGAACAGTGATCTGCTGAAAGTGACAACTGTATACGTATGTAAGATCTGTAGTTCAGTGACATAGTAGCACTGTGTAGTCAGTGATGTAATTTGAAAGTGAGGTACGTGACTGTAATGATACGTGTGTACAGGACTGAGATTATGACACTGTGTGGTTCAGTGAGTAGATATGACAGTGTATGAGATGATAGACAACTGTGTAGTATCATGACTGAATTATGCATGTAGTATCAGACTGTAGAATTATACAGGAGTAGTGATGTAGAAGTAACAACGTAGACAACTGTACATTAATGCAATGTTATATAGTGACTTAAATTAGAATTATATCATGCGTAAATTATACAACGTGTAGGTATCAGACTGTAATTAAAGGTGTAAGGATGAGATTAGAAACTGTAGTTTGACTAATGTAACAACGTTATATCAGTGCGTAAATTATGAATGAGATCATGACGTAGAATGTAGACAACTGTAGTATCAGTGGTAATTACACTTGTAGACGATGTAGATTGACACTTTGTATCATGACTGATGTATGACAACTGGTAGTACATGACTGAAATGTAGACAACTGTATTGGAAGATGAAACTGTAGATCATGGAATGTGCAACGGTAGTATCTGCTTAGATTAGAACTTGGTATCAGATGTAAAGTATGCAACTGTGAGGTATCAGTGACTGTAAGTAGAAACGTGTACGGTTAAGTGACTGTACATGTAGAATGTATGACAACTGTAGGTATCATGATGTGAATGTATGACAACGTGTAGGTATCAGTGACTGTAGAATGTATGACAATTGTAGTACATGACTGTAGAATGTATGACAACTGGTAGTACTCTGTAGAATGAACATGTGATCAGTGACTGTAGATGTATACAACGTGTAGTTCATGACTGTAGAATGTATGACAACTGTGGTATCATGACTGTAGAATGTATGAACTTGTAGGTATCAGTGACTGTAGAATGTATGACAATGTGTAGTATCAGTGACTGTAGAATTATGAAACTGTGTAGTATCATGACTGATATGTAGACAACTTGTAGGTATCAGTGACTGTAGAATGTATGACAACTGTGTAGGTATCAGTGACTGTAGAATGTATGACAACAGTGTAGGTATTAGTGACTGTATATGTAGAATGTATGACAACTGTGTAGGTATTAGTGACTGTATATGTAGAATGTATGACAACTGTGTAGGTATTAGTGACTGTATATGTAGAATGTATGACAACTGTGTAGGTATTAGTGACTGTAGAATGTATGACAACTGTGTAGGTATTAGTGACTGTACATGTAGAATGTATGACAACTGTGTAGGTATTAGTGACTGTATATATAGAATGTATGACAACTGTGTAGGTATCAGTGACTGTAGAATGTATGACAACTGTGTAGGTATCAGTGACTGTAGAATGTATGACAACAGTGTAGGTATTATAGTGACTGTATATGTAGAATGTATGACAACTGTGTAGGTATTAGTGACTGTATATGTAGAATGTATGACAACTGTGTAGGTATTAGTGACTGTATATGTAGAATGTATGACAACTGTGTAGGTATTAGTGACTGTAGAATGTATGACAACTGTGTAGGTATTAGTGACTGTATATGTAGAATGTATGACAACTGTGTAGGTATTAGTGACTGTATATGTAGAATGTATGACAACTGTGTAGGTATCAGTGACTGTAGAATGTGTGACAACTGTGTAGGTATCAGTGACTGTACATGTAGAATGTATGACAACTGTGTAGGTATCAGTGACTGTACATGTAGAATGTATGACAACTGTGTAGGTATCAGTGACTGTAGAATGTATGACAACTGTGTAGGTATCAGTGACTGTATATGTAGAATGTATGACAACTGTGTAGGTATCAGTGACTGTAGAATGTATGACAACTGTGTGGGTATCAGTGACTGTAATGTAGAATGTATGACAACTGTGTAGGTATCATGACTGTAGAATGTATGACAACTGTGTAGATATCAGTGACTGTACATGTAGAATGTATGACAACTGTGTAGGTATCAGTGACTGTAGAATGTATGACAACTGTGTAGGTATCAGTGACTGTACATGTAGAATGTATGACAACAGTGTAGATATCAGTGACTGTAGAATGTATGACAACTGTGTAGGTATCAGTGACTGTACATGTAGAATGTATGACAACTGTGTAGATATCAGTGACTGTACATGTAGAATGTATGACAACTGTGTAGGTATCAGTGACTGTAGAATGTATGACAACAGTGTAGGTATCAGTGACTGTAGAATGTATGACAACTGTGTAGGTATCAGTGACTGTAGAATGTATGACAATAGTGTAGATATCAGTGACTGTACATGTAGAATGTATGACAACTGTGTAGGTATCAGTGACTGTAGAATGTATGACAACTGTGTAGGTATCAGTGACAGTAGAATGTATGACAACTGTGTAGATATCAGTGACTGTACATGTAGAATGTATGTCAACTGTGTAGGTATCAGTGACTGTAGAATGTATGACAACAGTGTAGGTATCAGTGACTGTACAATGTATGACAACTGTGTAGATATCAGTGACTGTACATGTAGAATGTATGACAACTGTGTAGATATCAGTGACTGTGGAATGTATGACAACTGTGTAGGTATCAGTGACTGTAGAATGTATGACAACTGTGTAGGTATCACTGACTGTAGAATGTATGACAACTGTGTAGATATCAGTGACTGTAGAATGTATGACAACTGTGTAGATATCAGTGACTGTACATGTAGAATGTATGACAATAGTGTAGGTATCAGTGACTGTAGAATGTATGACAACTGTGTAGATATCAGTGACTGTAGAATGTATGACAACTGTGTAGGTATCAGTGACTGTAGAATGTATGACAACTGTGTAGGTATCAGTGACTGTAGAATGTATGACAACTGTGTAGGTATCAGTGACTGTACATGTAGAATGTATGACAACTGTGTAGGTATCAGTGATTGCAGAATGTATGACAACTGTGTAGGTATCAGTGACTGTATAAATGTATGACAACTGTGTAGGTATCAGTGACTGTAGAATGTATGACAACTGTGTAGGTATCAGTGACTGTAGAATGTATGACAACTGTGTAGGTATCAGTGACTGTAGAATGTATGACAACTGTATAGATATCAGTGACTGACATGTAGAATGTATGACAACAGTGTAGGTATCAGTGACTGTAGAATGTATGACAACTGTGTAGGTATCAGTGACTGTAGAATGTATGACAACTGTGTAGATATCAGTGACTGTACATGTAGAATGTATGACAACAGTGTGTAGGTATCAGTGACTGTAGAATGCATGACAACTGTGTAGGTATCAGTGACTGTACATGTAGAATGTATGACAACTGTGTAGGTATCAGTGACTGTAGAATGTATGACAACTGTGTAGGTATCAGTGACTGTAGAATGTATCACAACTGTGTAGGTATCAGTGACTGTACATGTAGAATGTATGACAACTGTGTAGGTATCAGTGATTGTAGAATGTATGACAACTGTGTAGGTATCAGTGACTGTACATGTAGAATGTATGACAACTATGTAGGTATCAGTGACTGTAGAATGTATGACAACTGTGTAGGTATCAGTGACTGTAGAATGTATGACAACTATGTAGGTATCAGTGACTGTAGAATGTATGACAACTATGTAGGTATCAGTGACTGTACATGTAGAATGTATGACAACTATGTAGGTATCAGTGACTGTAGAATGTATGACAACTATGTAGGTATCAGTGACTGTAGAATGTATGACAACTGTGTAGGTATCAGTGACTGTAGAATGTATGACAACTATGTAGGTATCAGTGACTGTAGAATGTATGACAACTGTGTAGGTATCAGTGACTGTACATGTAGAATGTATGACAACTGTGTAGGTATCAGTGACTGTACATGTAGAATGTATGACAACAGTGTAGGTATCAGTGACTGTACATGTAGAATGTATGACAACAGTGTAGGTACCAGTGACTGTACATGTAGAATGTATGACAACTGTGTAGGTATCAGTGACTGTACATGTAGAATGTATGACAACAGTGTAGGTATCAGTGACTGTAGAATGTATGACAACTGTGTAACCTACATAACGCTCTCTCTTTTATGGAACAGATTGGAGAATCTGTTTAAAGTCAGGGCAGATCTGAAAAAAATGTGTTCTTGTTCCAATACTCCTGCCAGAAATATTTCACAGATTTTGTGCTTTGACTTTCAGATCTGTATAAGGGATGAAGAATTTAGACATTTTCCCATTGTGTCATTCTTGGCCAGGCTATCAGCTTTTCATCGCGTGGCATACCCACGTGACCAGGAACTCGGGCAAAACAATGGCGTGTCCATTAGTTGTAAGACAGGAAAAGAGTTCAAAGATTTCAGAAACTCCAGGAAACATGTTTCGGCCAGGAACTGCCTGCAAAGCGAAAGTTGGTGTGAATAGATGAGACATTCTTCATGCTTGGGTTGGGATATTGTTTTTCGTGCCCAAACCGGAGCAATTAGTTCGTCAGTATACACAGAATTATCTGAGGGACCATGTTTTGATAATGATCGATTGGTGGGTGTAGCAGAACAGATAGCAACAGCAGCAACATCTTCTGACTTTGATCCACAGTGTAGTCACAGTCCAGTTTAGATTGAAGTCAGGCTCTGTGAAGGTGGAGCAGTGCTTGTTTGTTTGTTTGTTTGTTTGTTTGTTTGTTTGTTTGTTTGTTTGTTTGTTTGTTGTTTATCAGCCCCCTCCCTCCCCCCAACTGCGCAAAGCCATATCAGGGTTACAACCGTTTCACTGGAAAGGAAAAAAAAAAACATCTGGTAAAGAGAAATCAAGTATACGTATCAAAGCATTCGTGCACACAATCAAAGGATATGTTCTGGTGTAGACCGTACCGTCCAGTACAAATGTATAAACATAGCTAAGTACACTGAAACACGAAAAGTGGCCTGAACTTCCTAGTATTGCTTTTTGCACATTTCCCTAGAGCCGAAAATGAAGTCAAGTAATCCTTATAGATGCAGTTAATTCAAGTAACCAATCATGACTCCTTATAGATGCAGTTAACTCAAGTACCCAATCATTAATAATCCTTATAGATGCAGTTAATACAAGTACCCAATCATTAATCCTTATAGATGCAGTTAATTCAAGTACCCAATCATTAATCATTATAGATGCAGTTAATACAAGTACCCAATCATTAATCCTTACAGAAAATATGTAAGCTTTATAGAACACGTACAGGCGAATGGACCATCAAGACAGAAAATGACAGGAAGAAATGACAGAAAGCAAAGGAACAAGGCAGAAAATGATAGGAAGAAATGACAGAAAGCAAAGGAACATTAGTTGAAATGATAGGATGTGAACGACAAGGAAAGCAAGAACAGGCAGAAAATGATAGAGAAAGGACAGAAAGCAAAGGAACACGGTAAAAATGAAATCAAGAAACGACAGAAAGCACAGGAACAAGGCAAAATTGATAGGAGGATGACAGAAGCAAAGAAACAAGCAGAATTGATAGAAGAAATGACCAAAATCAAAGGAACAAGGAAAATTGATAGGAAGAAACGACAGAAAAGGGCAAAGAACAAGGCAGATTTGATAGAAGGAATGACAGAAAACAAAGGAACAAGCAGAAATTGATAGAAGGAATGACAGAAACAACAAGGAAACAAGGCAAAATTTGATAGAAGAGAATGACAGAAAGCAAAGACAAGCAAAAATGATAGGATAGAAACGACAGAAGCAAAGGAACAAGGCAGAAATGATAGGAAGGAATGACAGAAAGCAAAGGAACAAGGCAGAAATTGATAGGAAGAATGACAGAAAGCAAAGGAACAAGCAGAAATTGATAGGAAGAAGACAGAAAGCAAAGGAACAAGGCAGAAAATGATAGGAAGAAATGACAGAAAGCAAAGGAACAAGGAGAAAATGATAGGAAGAAATGACAGAAAGCAAAGGAACAAGCCAGAAATTGATAGGAAGAAATGACAGAAGCAAAGGAACAAGGCAGAAAATGATAGGAAGAAATGACAGAAAGCAAAAGGAACAAGGCAGAAAATGATAGGAAGAAACGACAGAAAGCAAAGAACAAGGCAGAAAATGATAGGAAGAAACGACAGAAAGCAAAAGAACAAGGCAGAAATGTAGGAAGAAATGACAGAAAGCAAAAGAACAAGGCAGAAACTGGTAGGAAGAAATGACAGAAAGCAAAAGAACAAGCAGAAATTGATAGGAAGAAACGACAGAAAGCAAAAGAACAAGCCAGAAAATGATAGGAAGAAACGACAGAAAGCAAAAGAACAAGCAGAAAATGATAGGAAGAAATGACAGAAAGCAAAAGAACAAGGCAGAAAATGGTAGGAAGAAATGACAGAAAGCAAAGGAACAAGGCAGAAACTGTAGGAAGAAATGACAGAAAGCAAAGAAACAAGGCAGAAATTGATAGGAAGAAATGACAGAAAGCAAAGGAACAAGGCAGAAACCAAACGTGACAGGAAAGAGGAAATTTCTCCAATACAAAATGACCAGAAGGTGAGTATACTATTTGTACCAAAAGAGACTCTGGCATAAATCTACAATTCTCTGTCCCTGTGGTTATACACGTCAATCTACAATTCTCTGTCCCTTTGGTTACACACGTCAATCTCCAATTTCCTGTCTTTCTGGTTACACACGTCAATCTCCAATTTCCTGTCTTTCTGGTCACACACGTCAATCTCCAATTTCCTGTCTTTCTGGTCACATACGTCAATCTCCAATTTCCTGTTTTTCTGGTTACACACATCAATCTCCAATTTCCTGTCTTTCTGGTTACACACGTCAATCTACAATTTCCTGTCTTTCTGGTTACACACGTCAATCTACAATTCCCTGTTTTTCTGGTTACACACGTCAATCTCCAATTTCCTGTCTTTCTGGTTACACACGTCAATCTACAATTCCCTGTTTTTCTGGTCACACACGTCAATCTCCAATTCCCTGTCTTTTTGTTACACACGTCAATCTACAATTTCCCTGTCTTTCTTGTTACACACGTCAATCTCCAATTCCCTGTCTTTCTGGTCACACACGTCAATCTTCAATTCCCTGTCTTTCTTGTTACACACGTCAATCTACAATTCCCTGTCTTTCTTGTTACACACGTCAATCTCCAATTCCCTGTCTTTTTGGTCACACACGCCAATCTCCAATTCCCTGTCTTTCTGGTCACACATGTCGGTCTACAATTCCATGTCCCTCTAGCTTATTATCATGTGCCCTGCCACATGGCGTTGGTGACCATGGCCCTCCATACGAATCTGTCCCTTGTCGCCGCATGTAGGCCTACATCTCCCACCTTCTATGTCCTCAGCCACCCTGCAAGTCCGTCCACTATTTTTTCCCTGGGTCTACCTCATGTTCTTCTTCCCTCTCAGCTTTCCTGTTGTGACTAGGTGCTCTAATTTCTCTTGCCTCATAAGATGTCCTATATCTTCTTGTGTTTGCCTCTTTCAAGGCTGTCTCGTTTGTTTTCTTTACTGTCCATGAAACTAAACATTCTTCTTAGAAACCTAATTTCAGCTGCCTCAGTCTTGTTCTGACTTTGCATGTTGACTGTCCACGCTTCACATCCGTACAACAGTATCGGTTCTATATAACACTGAAGAACTTTCTTCCTGATGTTAATTGATAGGCATTTATTGGTAAGAACGCTTTTCATTTTCTTGAATGTTCTTTTAGCTTGGCCGATTCTGCTGGCTATTTCTAACAGACTGTTCCCAGACATTTCAATTTACCACTTGTCTCAATGTTGTGCCATTTGCTGATATTTTGCATGAGGGGATTTCTTGTTTTTTTCACTGATTACCGTGACTTCAGTCTTCTAACTATTCAGCTCGAGTCCTTTATTTCTGCTTTCTATTTCTACTATACCATGTATTCACAAATTTTTGTAATTTTTTTCCTTGTTTTTTAATAATTTTCCTCCAACCCTTATCCAAGAGCATTCTTCTAGGTTTCTCGTGATGGTTTTGCTCTGGTTACACATGTCAACGTCAATTTTTTTTTTTACTCTGGTTATGCTCTTCAATGTCCCATTTCCTGGACGTCTACTTACACACGTCAATGTCCAATACCCCGTCTAGTTACACACGTCAATATCTAATACCCTGTGTAGTTACACACGTCAATGTCTCAATACCCTGTGTAGTTACACACGTCAATGTCCAATACCCTGTGTAGTTACACACATCAATTGCAATGTCTAATACCCTGTGTAGTTACACACGTCAATGTCTAATACCCTGTGTAGTTACACATCAATGTCTAATACCCTGCGTAGTTACACACGTCAATGTCCAATACCCTGTATAGTTTCCGTCAATGCCATTACATCTGATAGTTACACATCAATGTCCAATACCCTGTGTAGTTACATCAATGTCCAATACCCTGTGTAGTTACACACGTCAATGTCTAATACCCTGTGTAGTTAACATCAATGTCCAATACCCTGTGTAGTTACACACGTCAATGTCTAATACCCTGTATAGTTACACACAGTCAATGTCTAATACCCTGTGTAGTTACACACGTCAATGTCCAATACCCTGTGTAGTTACATCAATGTCCAATATCCCGTGTAGTTACACACGTCAATGTCCAATACCCTGTGTAGTTACACACGTCAATGTCCAATACTCTGTGTAGTTAGCACACGTCAATGTCTAATACCCTGTGTAGTTACACACGTCAATGTCCAATACCTGTGTAGTTACACACGTCAATGTCTAATACCCTGTTAGTTACACACGTCAATGTCAATACCTGTGTAGTTACACACGTCATGTCAATACCCTGTGTAGTTACACAGTCCAATGTCAAATACCCTGTGTAGTTACACACGTCAATGTCTAATACCCTGTGTAGTTACACACGTCAATGTCAATACCCTGTGTAGTTACACACGTCAATGTTAATCCCTGTGTAGTTACACACGTCAATGTCAATACCCTGTGTAGTTATACAACACTTGTACACACGTCATTCCAATACCCTGTGTAGTTACACACGTCAATGTCTAATACCCTGTGTAGTTACACTCAATGTCTAATACCCTGTGTAGTTACATCAATGATACCATACCCAATGTAACTGTGTAACACGTCAATGTCCAATACCTGTGTAGTTACACACAGTCAAATGTTACAATCAACCCTGTGTAGTTACATCAATGTCAATACCCTGTGTAGTTACATCAATGTCTAATACCCTGTGTAGTTACGTCAATGTCCAATACCCTGTGTAGTTACACACTCAATGTCCAATACCCTGTGTAGTTACATCAATGTCCAATACCCTGTGTAGTTACATCAATGTCTAATACCCTGTGTAGTTACATCAATGTCCAATACCCTGTGTAGTTACATCAATGTCAATACCCTGTGTAGTTACATCAATGTCCAATACCCTGTGTAGTTACATCAATGTACATACCCTGTGTAGTTACATCAATGTCTAATACCCTGTGTAGTTACTCAATGTCAATACCTGTGTAGTTACTCAATGTCCAATACCCTGTGTAGTTACATCAATGTCCAATACCCTGTGTATTACTCAATGTCCAATACCCTGTGTAGTTCACACTCAATGTCCAATACCCTGTGTAGTTACACAATGTCAATACCCTGTGTAGTTACACCAATGTCTAATACCTGTGAGTACTCAAGTCAATACCCGTGTAGTTACCAATCAATGTCAATACCCTGTGAGTTCACACGTCAATGTCAATACCCGTGTAGTTACACACGTCAATACCAATACCCTGGTAGTTTACATCAATGTCAAACCCTGTGTAGTTACATAATGTCCAATACCCTGTGAGTTACATCAATGTCCAATACCCTGTGTATCACATCAAGTCAATACCCTTGTAGTTACATCAATGTTAATTACCCTGTGTAGTTACATCAATGTCCAATACCCTGTGTAGTTACATCAATGTCCAATACCCTGTGTAGTTACATCAATGTCAATACCCTGTGTAGTTACATCAATGTCCAATACCCTGTGTAGTTACATCAATGTCTAATACCCTATGTAGTTACATCAATGTCAATTACCCTGTGTAGTTACTCAATGTCCAATACCCTGTGTAGTTAATAATCAATACCGTCTATATACCCATACGTGTAGTTACATCAATGTCCAATACCCTGTGTAGTTACATCAATGTCTAATGCCCTGTGTAGTTGCATCAATGTCCAATAACACTGTGTAGTTATACAGGTCATTGTCTAATACACTGTGTATTACCACGTCAATGTCCAATACCCTGTGTGGTTACATCAATGTCCAATACCCTGTGTGGTTACATCAATGTCTAATACCCTGTGTAGTTACATCAATGTCTAATACCCTGTGTAGTTACATCAATGTCCAATACCCTGTGTAGTTACACACGTCAATGTATAATACCCTGTGTAGTTACACACGTCAATGTCCAATACCCTGTGTGGTTACATCAATGTCCAATACCCTGTGTAGTTACATCAATGTCTAATACCCTGTGTAGTTACATCAATGTCTAATACCCTGTGTGGTTACATCAATGTCCAATACCCTGTGTGGTTACATCAATGTCTAATACCCTGTGTAGTTACTTCAATGTCTAATACCCTGTGTAGTTACATCAATGTCCAATACCCTGTGTAGTTACACACGTCAATGTATAATACCCTGTGTAGTTACACACGTCAATGTCCAATACCCTGTGTGGTTACATCAATGTCTAATACCCTGTGTAGTTACATCAATGTCTAATACCCTGTGTAGTTACATCAATGTCTAATACCCTGTGTAGTTACATCAATGTCTAATACCCTGTGTAGTTACATCAATGTCCAATACACTGTGTAGATACATCAATGTCTAATACCCTGTGTAGTTACATCAATGTCTAATACCCTGTGTAGTTACATCAATGTCTAATACCCTGTGTAGTTACATCAATGTCTAATACCCTGTGTAGTTACATCCATGTCTAATACCCTGTGTAGTTACATCAATGTCCAATACCCTGTGTAGTTACATCAATGTCCAATACCCTGTGTAGTTACATCAATGTCTAATACCCTGTGTAGTTACATCAATGTCCAATACCCTGTGTAGTTACATCAATGTCCAATACCCTGTGTAGTTACATCAATGTCTAATACCCTGTGTAGTTACATCAATGTCTAATGCCCTGTGTAGTTACGTCAATGTCCAATACCCTGTGTAGTTACACACGTCAATGTCCAATACCCTGTGTAGTTACACACGTCAATGTCTAATACCCTGTGTAGTTACATCAATGTCAATCCTGTGTAGTTACACATGTCAACCCTGTGTAGTTACACACGTCAATGTCAATACCTGTGAGTTCACACATCAATGTCAATACCCTGTGTAGTTACATCAATGTCAATACCCTGTGTAGTTACATCAATGTCAATACCCTGTGTAGTTACATCAATGTCAATACCCTGTGTAGTTACATCAATGTCAATACCCTGTGTAGTTACATCAATGTCTAATACCCTTGTAGTTACATCAATGTTAATTACCCTGTGTAGTTACATCAATGTCCAATACCCTGTGTAGTTACATCAATGTCCAATACCTGTGTAGTTACATCAATGTCCAATACCCTGTGTAGTTACCACATCAATGTCCAATACCTGTTAGTTATACATCAATGTCTAATACCCTGTGTAGTTACATCAATGTCAATACCCTGTGTAGTTACACACTCAATGTCCAATACCCTGTGTAGTTACATCAATGTCTAATTCCTGTGTAGTTACTCATCATGTCCAATACCCTGTGTAGTTACATCAATGTCCAATACCCTGTGTAGTACACACGTCAATGTCTAATACCCTGTGTAGTTCCATCAATGTCCAATACCTGTGTAGTTACATCATGTCAATACCCTGTGTAGTTACACACGTCAATGTCCAATACCTGTTGTTACACACTCAATGTAATACCTGTGTAGTTGCATCAATTCCTTAGACCGTATAGTTACAATCATGTCTAATCCCTGTGTAGTTACATCATGTCCAATACCCTGTGTAGTTACATCATGTCAATACCTGTGTAGTTACATCATGTCTAATACCCTGTGTAGTTAACATCAATGTCAATACCTGAGAATATTCCCTGTGTAGTTACCACGGGTCAATGTCAATACCCTGTGTATTCATCATGTCAATTGTCTATATACCTGTGTAGTTACATCAATGCCTCTGTAACATCAATATACCCTGTGTAGTTACATCAATGTTAATACCTGTGTATTACACTCATGTCAATCCCTGTGTATTACACTCAATGTCCAATACCCTGTGTAGTTCACATCAATGTCTAATACCTGTGTAGTTACTCATGTCTAATACCTGTGTATTACACAGTCAATTTATCCCTTGTAGTTAATAATGTCAATACCTGTGTAGTACACATATGTCTAATACCCTGTGTAGTTACATCAATGTCTAACCCTGTGTAGTTACCAATCAATGTCAATCCCTGTTATTACACATCAAGTCTAATACCCTGTGTAGTTACATCAATGTCAATACCTGTGTAGTTACACACTCAATGTCTATACCTGTGTAGTTTACATCAATGTCTAATCCTGTGTAGTTCAATCAATTCATACCCTGTGTAGTTACATCAATGTCAATACCTGTGTAGTTACAACGTCAATGTCTAATACCCTGTGTAGTTAACATCAATGTCTAATACCTGTTAGTTACATCAATGTCAATACCTGTGTAGTTACACGTCAATGTCCAATACCTGTGTAGTTACACACGTCAATGTCAATACCCTGTGTAGTTACACCAATGTCTAATACCTGTGTAGTTACATCAATGTCAATACCTGTGTAGTTACACTCAATGTCAATACCCTGTGTAGTTAACTCAAGTCAATACCTGTGTAGTTACAGTCATGTCAATACCCTGTGTAGTTACACATCAATGTCCAATACCCTGTTAGTTACACGTCAATGTCTATCCCGATTACACATGTTAGTAGTTACAACGTCAATGTCCAATACCCTGTGTAGTTACACACTCAATGTCAATACCTGTGTAGTTACATCAATGTCTAATACCCTGTGTAGTTACATCAATGTCCAATACCCTGTGTAGTTACACACGTCAATGTCAATACCCTGTGTAGTTACACACGTCAATGTCCAATACCCTGTGTAGTTACACGTCAATGTCTAATACCTGTGTAGTTACATCAATGTCCAATACCCTGTGTAGTTACAACGTCAATGTCAATACCCTGGTAGTTACACTCAATGTCAATACCCTGTGTAGTTACACACGTCAATGTCCAATACCCTGTGTAGTTACACACGTCAATGTCCAATACCCTGTTTAGTTACACACGTCAATATCCAATACCCTGTGTAGTTCACACGTCAATGTCAATACCCTGTGTAGTTACATCAATGTCCAATACCCTGTGTAGTTACACACGTCAATTCCAATACCCTGTGTAGTTACACACGTCAATGTCTAATACCCTGTGTAGTTACATCAATGTCCAATACCCTGTGTAGTTACACAGTCAATGTCTAATACCCTGTGTAGTTACATCCAATGTCTAAATACCCTGTGTAGTTACATCAATGTCCTAATACCCTGTGTAGTTACATCAATGTCTAATACCCTGTTGCTAGTTACGTCAATGTCCAATACCCTGTGTAGTTACACATCAATTGTCTAATACCCTGTGTAGTTACACACGTCAATGTCCAATACCCTGTGTAGTTACACACTCAATGTAAATACCTGTAGTTAATCAATGTCAATACCCTGTGTAGTTACATCAATGTCTAATACCCTGTGTAGTTACAATCAATGTCAATACCCTGTGTAGTTACATCAATGTCAATACCCTGTGTAGTTACATCAATGTCTAATACCCTGTGTAGTTACAAGTCAATGTCTAATACCCTGTGTAGTTACATCAATGTCTAATACCCTGTGTAGTTACATCAATGTCTAATACCTGTGTATTACATCAATGTCAATCCTGTAGATAAAGTCAATGTCAATACCCTGTGTAGTTACATCAATGTCCAATACCCTGTGTAGTTACACACGTCAATGTCCAATACCCTGTGTAGTTACATCAATGTCTAATACCCTGTAGTTAACATCAATGTCCAATACCCTGTGTAGTTACACACGTCAATGTCCTAATACCCTGTGTAGTTATACATCAATGTCAATACCTGTGTAGTTACATCAATGTCAATACCCTGTGTAGTTACATCAATGTCTAATACCCTGTGTATTACAACAATGTCAATTGTATCACATATACCCTGTGTAGTTACATCAATGTCTAATACCCTGTGTAGTTAACAACGTCAATTCCAATACCCTGTGTAGTTACACACTCAATGTCTAATACCCTGTGTAGTTACATCAATGTCAATACCCTGTGTAGTTACATCAATGTCTAATACCCTGTGTAGTTACATCAATGTCAATACCCTGTGTAGTTACATCAATGTCCAATACCCTGTGTAGTTACACACTCAATGTCCATACCCTGTGTAGTTACATCAATGTCTAATACCCTGTGTAGTTACATTCATACCGATCAATGTCCAATACCCTGTGTAGTTACAGTCAATGTCTAATACCCTGTGTAGTTACATCAATGTCAATACCCCGTGTAGTTTCATCAATGTCCAATAACCCCCCCCCCCCCCACCCCTACAGTCATAAATTTATCATCTATATATGTAGCCTATATGTGTTTTTTGTGTGTATGTATGTGTTGTTTGTTTGCTTGTATTTTTGTTTATTTTTCACTTCAGGATTTTGTTTGTTTTTTCGTTTCTTTTTTGTTTTGTTTGTTTGTTCTTTTGTTGTTTGTGTGTGTGGGGGGGGGGGGAAGGAGGTAGGGCCTATATGTTTAATCACGTCACATCAAAATCATTTGTGTTGTTGTTCCGTTTGTCTGTCAATGTTTTTAATTTAGGTTATCACTATGAGCGCACCGAACCAGGATCCCGTTTTCAAAATACTGTCAGCCGTAAGTTTTGACGGCCCGTAGTTTCAAAGCCACTACACGTAACTAGTCAAGGTCGTCCATTAACCCCGAGGTCATATAGAGTGAATTACAGAGACCTCAGCTTTTCATGGGATCCTTCATTACTTTACCTTTCCCTGTCTTTGAAGAAAATCAGGTAGGCCTACCCATTTACAGCTGGGTAGACACTGGCTACACACACATATGACATTCCAAGGGCGTGACAGGCACTCCTGCAAACAACACGGCTCTTTGCACACGACACTCTCTGCCACAAAACTGTAACTTCCCCCCGAGATCAAAGGAAGCTACAAGAGGACCTGGACCACATGGTGGACTGGGAAACTAAATGGAGGATGTCTTTCCACCCTGACAAGTGCCAAGCCCTCCATATCTCAGGAAGAGAAACACACTGACTGGCACGTACCATCTCCACGGCCAAAATCTCAAAAGAGTAGAAGAGACAAAGTACCTGGGGGGTCACCATCTCCCAAGACCTCAGCTGGGATACCCACATCTCCAACATGACAAACAAGACCTTAGGTTTTCTCAGGCGAAACCTGAGAGTGGGTTCCATCAACATCAAGGAAACAGCCTACAAAGGCCTGGTTCGTCCCACTCTAGAATATGCCTCACCAGTCTGGGACCCCTACACTGCCCAAAACATCCAAAACATCAAGAAGGTCCAACGTCGTGCAGCTCGATGGGTTGTGAACCACCACCGTCACACTTCAAGTGTCGATTCCATGCTGACACATTTACAGTGGTCCACCCTAGCAGACAGAAGACGAGTAGCAAGGCTGACCACCTTCTTCAAATACCATCGAGAAGAGGTCAGCATCAACACCCCATTCAGGCCCACACCAAACACCCAGCACTGTCCACAAGACAGTCACACAGGGAGACGTATCTCCTTCCTGTCTGTAAACGAACTACAGGAAATACTCCCTCTTCCCGAGGACTGTCAGGGACTGGAACAGTCTGCCCTCCGAGGTTATCTCCTCAGCCTCGGTGGAGTATTTCAAGTCCCGAATCTGACCAGCCAGCCCCCCTCCCCCCTCCTCTACCACCACCACCCCACCCCAAAGCCCCCCACTGCCAGTTCTACATCCCAACATCCTAGCCATCAGAAACCCTCAGTTTTATATGCATCAGAACCATCAATATGATGATGGTGGATGCTCTAAGAAAGAAGAAGAAGAAGGAGGTAAGTATTCTACCTCTGCATCAAGCAGGCCTGCACTAAGATGTCAAGGGAAATAACTGTCTCATGACCAGGCCCTTGGCCAGGTGCATGCAGCTTCTTCAAAAAAAACAAAAAAACTCAATGGTTGAAGATCTGTTTCAGCCAGACACACCAAAGAGGTAGGATATATCGGTATATTGTTTATTCTGAAGGTCATGATGAATCAGAAACGTCTGAAGAAGTATAACAGTTTCAATTTCTCAAAATAACATCTCAGAACTGTGAATAAAGTCCATGTGTAAATTTGATGGAGAAGATCCACAATGATCATGGCATAACCTTTAGCCAGCATATAAGCCCTTTATGCATGGAAGGTCTTGAGTAGAACAAGAGAGACTGTCGACATGGCTTGACCATCCTGAGTTTTACTGGGCATGTTCAAGGTCACATATATACATGTCATTATGATGCTAGAACAGGTTACAAGCTACATGTAGTGTATCTTTGCCTTCCTACGCTCCAGTTTAACCCTTTGACTTCCAAACCCTATCCAGCAACTGCAGAAACTCAACCCTTTGACTCCATCACCCTATCCACCAGCTTCCTGCAGGAGTGAGGGAATCAAAGGGTTAAGTTTTTGCTTTGCTGGCATGGTTGACAAAGCAGGATGTTGGTGGACAGGGTGCCGGAGTGAAAGGGTTAATGGAGGCCCATGTGTTTGGATCAACTTCTGTGGGCACTGCCTACTAAGCCCCGTACTTATGTCAAGTTATATCATAGTTACGGGGCCAGACCAACATATGTAAACACCATGAAGACCATGGCCAGACCAACACATGTAAACACCATGGCCAGACCAACACATGTAAACACCATGAAGACCATGGCCAGACCAACACATGTAAACACCATGAAGACCATGGCCAGACCAACACATGTAAACACCATGAAGACCATGGCCAGACCAACACATGTAAACACCATGAAGACCATGGCCAGACCAACACATGTAAACACCATGAAGACCATGGCCAGACCAACACATGTAAACATCATGAAGACCATGGCCAGACCAACACATGTAAACACCATGAAGACCATGGCCAGACCAACACATGTAAACATCATGAAGACCATGGCCAGACCAACACATGTAAACATCATGAAGACCATGGCCAGACCAACACATGTAAACATCATGAAGACCATGGCCAGACCAACACATGTAAACACCATGAAGACCATGGCCAGACCAAGTGAGAACCCTAACCCCACACTCCTCTTCTCTCCCCAAACTCTCTCTTCTCCGGGTTTTCCACAGGCTCAGGGACTCTTCCAGGTAAGTGCTGGCTGATTTGGATGGAGCTCATATGGAATTGTCCAAGCATGATGAATACCTCTTAAACAAACATTAGACTCAGCAATGTGTGTAGTCCTATTCTGTAGCTATCTCTTTGTCACAATGGATTAACCACAAGGGTATTCATATTCTGTACCTATTTCTTTGCCAAATAGATTTACTAAACATGTGTATTCCTATTCTGTAGTTATCTCTTTGTCACAATGGATTGACCACATGTGTCTATTCATGTTCTGCACTTATTTGTCACAATGAATTGACCACATATGTCTATTCATGTTCTGCACTTATTTATCACAATGAATTGACCACGTATGTCTATTCATGTTCTACACATATTTGTCACAATGAATTGACCACGTGTGTCTATTCATGTTCTACACATATTTGTCACAATGAATTGACCACGTACGTCTATTCATGTTCTGCACTTATTTGTCACAATGAATTGACCACGTATGTCTATTCATGTTCTGCACTTATTTATCACAATGAATTGACCACGTGTGTCTATTCATGTTCTACACATATTTGTCACAATGAATTGACCACGTATGTCTATTCATGTTCTGCACTTATTTGTCACAATGAATTGACCACGTATGTCTATTCATGTTCTGCACTTATTTGTCACAATGAATTGACCACGTATGTCTATTCATGTTCTGCACTTATTTGTCACAATGAATTGACCACGTATGTCTATTCATGTTCTGCACTTATTTGTCACAATGGATTGACCACATATTAACATGAACATAAAATTCAGACTGCCCTCCCTGGGGACAGTGCATCATATGTCACCACAGTGCAACACTACTCACTTTTCTTTTTTCTGTAGATTTGCATTTACTGTAACATGGAGTTTTCTACAGGAACAACTCCTGAACAATTCCTTTGTTGCAGTGGGATTTTCAACATATGGTGCGTATGTGTGAGAGAGACGTGTGTGTGTGTGTGTGTGTGTGTGTGTGTGTGTGTGTGTGTGTGTGTGTGTGTGTTGGGGGGGAGGGGGTTAAGAAAGACACAGTCGTACCAGAAATGAGAGAGAAGAGAGACATGCCCATTCCAACTCATACACACAATACAAATGAATGACAGCACACATTAAAACCAATAACCCAGTTTACTGCGTAGGCCTTCATCTGTAAAGTGTTAGTCTCTGTCCATCCATCACCTGGTTATCAAGTCTATCACATCACATCACGTCACGTCACGTCACATCACGTCACGTCACATAACATCACGTCACGTCACGTCACATCACATCACGTCACGTCACGTCACATCACATCACGTCAAGTCAAGTCACACCACACTACACCACATCACATTACACCACATCATCACACAAGTACTGACAGAATCATGTAGGTCCCTACCAGTGGACTTCTCTGTACCAACATTCATCTTACACAAACAATTGTGGATACATTTGTACCTGCCACAAACAATTGTGGATACATTTGTACCTGCCACAAACAATTGTGGATACATTTGTACCTGCCACAAACAATTGTGGATACATTTGTACCTGGTCTTCTTCAAGTCAAACCATCACTATCATGACTAGTAACTGACATCCTTGGGCTGACACAAATATTGTCTCGCTGCTACAAACAGCACGCTGTTTTCAGGCCAACCTAATTCACCATTTTTTGTACATTTGACTGCTACAAACACTGTACTATTCTCTAACTTAAAAACATCTTTGGACTGATACAAGTGTGATTTGGCTGATACAAACATCAAACTGTTCTCTATCTAACTCAATCACTGACTGGTCACAAACACACTTCTATATTGCTGACATTGCACAGTTGTGACAAAGTAAGGACACCATACACAACATAATAAATAACACATCCATGAAGATGGGCAGTGAAATATGCACAAAGACAACTTGTCAGTAAAAGTCCACACACACACACACGCGTGCACACACAACGCGTGCACACACACACACACACACGCGCGCGCCACACACGCGCGCACACACACACGCGTACACACACACACACACACACACACACACACACACACACACACACACACACACACACACACACACACACACACAGCAGGTGTTCACAGCCACAGCCCAGGGCAGTGGGATGTCTATGAACAAAGCTGACACTTGAATGTGGAATGCTGTCTTCCCATTGTTGTCGAGGACTGTTCTCCTAGGACCCTCTGAAACACACACACAGTAAATACCGTACTAAATCATATGAACACACTGACAGTTTTGAGGGGAGGGGCTTTTTTTATTTATGTGTTTGTTGCCGTTGTTTTAGGCATCTAGTTGGCCCCTTTGACAGAACTGTGGACTGAAATTGTTATGGTTATGTGGAGACCACTGTTGGTCTCAGAACGAATTCCATACACACTAACATCACAGGTGCCATGTGTATGGTGATCATGGCACAACCTTAAGCCTGCACATAAACCATGAGCTGACCAGGTCCTGAGGCCTACAGGTGCCATGTGTATGGTGATCATGGCACAAACCTTAAGCCTGCACATAAACCCATGAGCTGACAGGTCCTGAGGCCTACAGGTGCCATGTGTATGGTGATCATGGCACAAACCTTAAGCCTGCACATAAACCATGAGCTGACCAGGTCCTGAGGCCCTACAGGTGCCATGTGTATGGTGATCATGGCACAAACCTTAAGCCTGCACATAAACCCATGAGCTGACCAGGTCCTGAGGCCCTACAGGTGCCATGTGTATGGTGATCATGGCACAAACCTTAAGCCTGCACATAAACCTTGAGCTGACCAGGTCCTGAGGCCCACAGGTGCATGTGTATGGTGATCATGGCACAAACCTTAAGCCTGCACATAAACCATGAGCTGACCAGGTCCTGAGGCCTAGCTACACCCAGAGTTGAGCGTGCTGTGGGCTCGTTGGAAAGACTGGGTCCATACAGCGGAGTCTCATCCACTTCACAGATGAGTCACTGAGGCCGTTACTCAAATCTTCTAACACTGCATGTGTCTTTGTCTCTTGGGCCTGGTTGACACAGGACATGTTATGATAGTAAGCACGGAGTACAACCCTGTCCAGCAGTCTCAATCCTACATGAAACTCCACAGCACCATGGTTCTCATCATCATCATCATCATCATCATCATCATCATCATCATCATAAAATCCATGTCACCTTCTGTGGCCATGAAGGTGGCATAGAAAATGGGACATCTGTCAACTTACATAATTATGTGACTGATAGGGGTATGAATCAGCTGGAGAGAATATATCACACTGCATTACGTCATACCTGCTGTCGACTGTGTGACACCACATAATGGTACACTGACACACTGCAATTATTTGCTGAAGGGCCAAGCAATCAGCTTGATAACCACAACAACAAACAAAAAACAAAAGCAAAAAACATATCACACTGTACAAAAACATGTAAATCACCACTGACTGAAACGAAAACTTAATCAGTCAATCACCCAGCACTATAACCAATGACCTATGCAATGCACACTGTCAGACTTGTCAAAATACTGATTATACTGACATCATGTCAGACTTGTCAAAATACAGATTATACTGACATCATGTTAGACTTGTCAAAATACTGATTATACTGACATCATGTTAGACTTGTCAAAATACTGATTATACTGACATCATGTTAGACTTGTCAAAATACAGATTATACTGACATCATGTTAGACTTGTCAAAATACAGATTATACTGACATCATGTCAGACTTGTCAAAATACTGATTATACTGACATCATGTCAGACTTGTCAAAATACAGATTATACTGACATCATGTTAGACTTGTCAAAATACAGATTATACTGACATCATGTTAGACTTGTCAAAATACTGATTATACTGACATCATGTCAGACTTGTCAAAATACTGATTATACTGACATCATGTTAGACGTCAAAATACTGATTATACTGACATCATGTCAGACTTGTCAAAATACTGATTATACTGACATCATGTTAGACTTGTCAAAATACTGATTATACTACTGACATCATGTTAGACTTGTCAAAATACTGATTATAATGACATCATGTCAGACTTGTCAAAATACTGATTATACTGACATCATGTCAGACTTGTCAAAATACTGATTATACTACTGACATCATGTTAGACTTGTCAAAATACTGATTATACTGACATCATGTTAGACTTGTCAAAATACTGATTATACTACTGACATCATGTTAGACTTGTCAAAATACTGATTATAATGACATCATGTCAGACTTGTCAAAATACAGATTATACTGACATCATGTCAGACTTGTCAAAATACTGATTATACTACTGACATCATGTTAGACTTGTCAAAATACTGATTATACTGACATCATGTTAGACTTGTCAAAATTATTATTATTATTATTATTATGAACATTTAGTACGCCTAATCAAATTAATGCCCTAGGCGTTAACAATGGCAAAACATATAACCGAAATCACAAGCACGCACACACACGCCCACAAACACACACACGCGCACACACACACACACACACACACACACACACGCACACACACACACACACACACACACACACAGCACGACATACAAATGCAATGACACATTGACACTAAGACATTATAAAGCCAACATTACGTTACATGGGGGGAGGGGGGCAGAAATTACCAGTTATTTGGGAAACAGATGAGTTTTGAGGGAGCGTTTGAATGTGGACAGAGAGGGTGAGTATCTGAGTGAGCGAGGTAGCTGATTCCAGATAGTTGGAGCTTGATAGGAAAAAGAACGCTGCCCAAACCTTTTAGTGCGGACTATGGGGATACTATAGAGACGGGTGTCGGATGAGGACCGCAAAGCTCGAGATGGCGTGTAGAGATGTAACAGATGGGCGAGATACTCAGGACAGGAAGACTCAATAGATTTGAAGCAGAGACAGGCAATCTTGTAGGATATTCTTTGCTGAACCGGGAGCCAGTGAAGAGAACAGAGCAATGGCGTAACATGGTTAAATTTTGAAGAGCGGAAGATGAGACGGGCAGCATGATTTTGAACTTTCTGAAGTTTGTTAATGAGGTGAGAGGGGGAACCAGACAAAAGAGCATTACAGTAATCAAGACGAGATAGAACAAGTGCACAGACAAGAGTCTTTGTCGTGTCTTCTGAGAGGAGATGGCGGATAGAAGCAATTCGGCGGAGTTCAAGAAAACAAGTCCGACAAACGTTGCTAACATGCAGATGGAAGGACAGGGTTTGGTCAAGAGGTACACCAAGGTTACGGGCAGAATAGGAGAGAGTGATAGACGAGTCAACAAGTGTGATGGAGGTTGGAAGAGAGGGGTGATTTTGGAGTTTGGGTGGGGTGATCAAGATCAATTCGGATTTCTCTTCATTCAATTTCAGTTTGTTTTCAGTCATCCAATCCTTCAGGTCGGCTACACAAGATTGGGTGTTTTGGATCATGAGGGGAAGGTCAGGGAGAGGCCCAAAGACATACAGCTGATTGTCATCCGAGAAAGAATGATGCTGAAGTAGGTGTTCTTGGACAATAGAGGAGACAGGATAGGTGTAGAGAATGAAAAGTAGGGGGCCCAGAACAGATCCCTGTGGCACTCCATAGGTCAGACAGGAAGCATTAGAAGAAAGACCATTGACAGAAACTACTTGCAGACGATCGGTGATGTAAGAATGAAACCAATTCAAGACAGTATCATGGAGCCCAAAAGAGTGATGCAGACGGGAGAGAAGGATAGAGTGGTCAATAGTGTCAAAGGCAGCAGATAGGTCCAAGAGAGTCAAAAGTGATACATTGTTAGAGTCAAGAGTAGTCAGTAAGTCGTTGCAGATTTTGAGAAGAGCAGTCTCGGTGCTATGTGCAGAACGGTAAGCAGACTGAAGGGGATAGACAAGGTTATTGGAATGAAGGTGGTTTAACAGCTGGTTGAGAACAACTTTCTCTAAGACCTTGGAAAGAAATGGAAGATTTGACACAGGTCTATAGTTTTTCAAATTCTCAGGGTCAAGAGTCGTCTTTTTTAGAAGAGGTCTAACAATTGCTGACTTAAAAGAAGAAGGAAAGGAGCCAGTTGAGAGGGAATGGTTGATGATGTTGGTGATGTGAGGAAGAAGAGTATCAAGACAATGGGTGAGGAAAGAAACTGGCAATGGGTCAAGTTCACAGGTTTTAATGCCGGATTTCATGATGATTTTCTTAACAAAGTCCTCAGAAACGGGTTGGAAGGAAGTAAGGGGGATTCCAGAGAAAGGGGGTTCAGGAAATGTTGCATGAGTGTTCGTCGTGGAATCAAGAGAAAGCCTGAGGTTAGCAATCTTGTTGACAAAATAGTCGGAGAAAGCCTGTGGAAGATCAGATGGTGGCAGGTTAGATGGAAGAGGAGAAGAGCCAGTTTTGCCAAGAAGAGTATTAGTGATATTATACAATTGTTTGGATGTGGAGCAAGCAAGAATTTTGGCATTGTAATAGGCTGATTTAGCGGCGTCTACAAGGCTATTAACAATTTTGTTGGCAGTTTGAAAGATTTGCCTATGCACAGTTAGACTGGACTTGAGCCATTGTCTCTCAGCTTGACGTCTGTCACGCTTGGCATCTTGCAGTTGTGAAGCTATGGAGGAGAACCAAGGTGTAGGCGGTCGTTTGGAGACTTGGCGTGTTGTTGATGGAGCATGTTGATCCAGTAGCCCAAGAAGGAGGTTGTTCAGTTCATCAGCAGTACTAGGAGGCGAGGCAGTAAGGAGAGAGTGAAGATCAGCATCGAACACAGACAAGTCAACAGCAGATAGGTGTCTGGCTTGCACAGCAGTTTTCTGAGGAGGAGGACGGGAAAGCAGGAGATCAGAGATGAGGCAGACATGGTCAGAAGGGAGGGTGTGATCAGTGGTGATGGACTTCACGATGGCCTGATCAGCCCTGTGGATAATACCGTCTAGGGTATGCCCCGTGTGTGTGTAGGCACGTTGACTGTCTGAACCAGACCATATGAGTCCAGTAGATCAATAACTTTAGAAGTAAGAGTGTTGGCAGGATGGTCAAAATGAATGTTGAAGTCCCCGGCGATGATGTGGGAACCACTGAGTGAATTGCAGTAAGACAGAAGGTCAGGCAGTTCGTCAGTGAAGGTAGAGTCAGTCAGACGCTTCTTGGAGTTGGGTGGAGGGCGGTAGAGGCAAAGCAGGTGGAACGTCTGATGAGGGAAAGTAAGGGTGAGTTGGGCCAGTTCAAAGGAGGAGTGACTGAAAGTGAAGGCAGATTTGGTTGAGGCATAAGGTGAAAGTTGATCAGCGACGACATAGGCAATGCCGCCACCACGGCTGGACTGACGAGGGAAGGAAAGGGTGTAGTGACCAGGGGGAGCAATGTCACGGCACTTGGCTTCATCACCAACTGAACGAAACCAGGTTTCAACAACAGCGAAAACGTCAATGTTGCTGTCGTGGATAAAATAGCTAAGTGCCGAACGTTTATCTGTTCTGGTGCCCAGGGCCTGAGCGTTGAAAATACCCAGACAGAATGAAGCAGAACGGCGAGAAGTTTGTCTTGCAGAGCGAGTGTCAATGACAACCAGATTGTTGACGTTGGAACAGGAAGGTCGGTCGAAAACTGCAGGAAGAATGTTGTCAGAAAAGGATGGGGGGATGTGAGGGTCGACGTTCAGAGGTGAGGGTGAGGAAGCGTAAGGGACGAAGTTCAGAGGAGAGGGGGCCTTGAGCTGACACATTGAAGAATTACGAGTAACCACATATATAGCATGGCGCTTGCGTATGCCGCCCCGGCGCGAGCGTCGACGAGGCAGGCTACAACTGATGTCGTACTTTTTCAGACGTGAGATCAGTTCAGGTTCAAGATTCGCGTGTGCCGGGGAAGCCAATGCAAGGAGTTGATCTCTGGTGTATGTGCACTGAACCTGATTTTTTATGTCAACAAGAGACGACATAGAGATGGCGTTGACAGTACGGCTGGGTTGATAGGGGTGCACGTGCACGACGGACGGGAAGTAACATGGCGGGATTTCAACATACTTCAGGAAGGCCAGTCGAATGAAAAAGAAAACGAACAGTACCTTAAAATACGGGGGGCAATCAACATGATGTGATGACGACATCGTAGACTATATGTTTACACACTTGCTCACACAAAATAAACATCAAACAGTCCCTGGAAACACAGAAACACCACAAATATCGGCAGTGAGGTGACCGTGCCTGTTAGGCGGTTGAACCTCTATCTATCACCTATCACCTATAAAATACTGATTATAATGACATCATGTCAGACTTGTCAAAATACTGATTATACTGACATCATGTCAGACTTGTCAAAATACTGATTATACTGACATCATGTTAGACTTGTCAAAATACTGATTATAATGACATCATGTCAGACTTGTCAAAATACTGATTATACTGACATCATGTTAGACTTGTCAAAATACTGATTATACTGACATCATGTTAGACTTGTCAAAATACTGATTATAATGACATCATGTCAGACTTGTCAAAATACTGATTATACTGACATCATGTTAGACTTGTCAAAATACTGATTATACTGACATCATGTTAGACTTGTCAAAATACTGATTATACTACTGACATCATGTCAGACTTGTCAAAATACTGATTATACTGACATCATGTTAGACTTGTCAAAATACTGATTATACTGACATCATGTCAGACTTGTCAAAATACTGATTATACTGACATCATGTCAGACTTGTCAAAATACTGATTATACTGACATCATGTTAGACTTGTCAAAATACTGATTATACTGACATCATGTCAGACTTGTCAAAATACTGATTATACTGACATCATGTCAGACTTGTCAAAATACTGATTATACTGACATCACTGAACATGTGATGCAACTAACTGTGCATCTAAAAGAATGGATCCAGCGGACAGCAGTTCAGATGCTATGTCTTCACAAAGCAAAAACTTTCCTGATCATGCTGATTCCACAGTTGTGTATAAAGACAGGTGTGTGTGTCATATAGGACAGTTTGTCACTGCACCTGATCATGCTGATTCCACACTTGTGTATAAAGACAGGTGTGTGTGTCATATAGGACACTTTGTCACTGCACCTGATCATGCTGATTCCACAGTTGTGTATAAAGACAGATGTGTGTCATATAGGACAGTTTGTCACCACACCTGATCATGCTGATTCCACAGTTGTGTATAAAGACAGGTGTGTGTGTCATATAGGACACTTTGTCACCACACCTGATCATGCTGATTCCACAGTTGTGTATAAAGACAGGTGTGTGTGTCATATAGGACAGTTTGTCACCACACCTGATCATGCTGATTCCACAGTTGTGTATAAAGACAGGTGTGTGTGTCATATAGGACACTTTGTCACCACACCTGATCATGCTGATTCCACAGTTGTGTATAAAGACAGGTGTGTGTGTCATATAGGACAGTTTGTCACCACACCTGATCATGCTGATTCCACAGTTGTGTATAAAGACAGGTGTGTGTGTCATATAGGACAGTTTGTCACCACACCTGATCATGCTGATTCCACAGTTGTGTATAAAGACAGGTGTGTGTGTCATATATAGGACACTTTGTCACCACACCTGATCATGCTGATTCCACAGTTGTGTATAAAGACAGGTGTGTGTGTCATATAGGACAGTTTGTCACCACACCTGATCATGCTGATTCCACAGTTGTGTATAAAGACAGGTGTGTGTGTCATATAGGACACTTTGTCACTGCACCTGATTATGCTGATTCCACAGTTGTGTATAAAGACAAGTGTGTGTCATATAGGACACTTTGTCACCGCACCTGATTATGCTGATTCCACAGTTGTGTATAAAGACAGGTGTGTGTGTCATATAGGACAGTTTGTCACACCTGATCATGCTGATTCCACAGTTGTGTATAAAGACAGGTGTGTGTGTGTCATATAGGACACTTTGTCACCACACCTGATCATGCTGATTCCACAGTTGTGTATAAAGACAGTGTGTGTGTGTGTCATATAGGACAGTTTGTCACCACACCTGATCATGCTGATTCCACAGTTGTGTATAAAGACAGGTGTGTGTGTGTCATATAGGACAGTTTGTCACCACACCTGATCATGCTGATTCCACAGTTGTGAATAAAGACAGGTGTGTGTCATATAGGACACTTTGTCACCACACCTGATCATGCTGATTCCACAGTTGTGTATAAAGACAGGTGTGTGTGTGTCATATAGGACAGTTTGTCACCACACCTGATCATGCTGATTCCACAGTTGTGAATAAAGACAGGTGTGTGTCATATAGGACACTTTGTCACCACACCTGATCATGCTGATTCCACAGTTGTGTATAAAGACAGGTGTGTGTGTGTCATATAGGACACTTTGTCACCACACCTGATCATGCTGATTCCACAGTTGTGAATAAAGACAGGTGTGTGTCATATAGGACAGTTTGTCACCACACCTGATCATGCTGATTCCACAGTTGTGTATAAAGACAGGTGTGTGTGTCATATAGGACAGTTTGTCACCACACCTGATCATGCTGATTCCACAGTTGTGTATAAAGACAGGTGTGTGTGTCATATAGGACAGTTTGTCACTGCACCTGATCATGCTGATTCCACAGTTGTGTATAAAGACAGGTGTGTGTGTCATATAGGACAGTTTGTCACCACACCTGATCATGCTGATTCCACAGTTGTGTATAAAGACAGGTGTGTGTGTCATATAGGACACTTTGTCACCACACCTGATCATGCTGATTCCACAGTTGTGTATAAAGACAGGTGTGTGTGTCATATAGGACACTTTGTCACTGCACCGATGGTTTTAAAAAAGGAAAAACCGACTTGAAAGACAAGTACTGATGTGGATGTCCAAGTGAGATAAAGAACAAGCCAACTGGTCAGCTTGTAAAGACAGCAGCTGAAGGGGATGTGCATATGTAAGTCTGTGAAATATAAGTGAAAATTACGGTGTTCCATATGGCACAAGCGAACAAATCCTGCAGTATGAGCTTGACACGAGGAAAGTGGCAGCCAGATGGCTACCTCATCTTCTGACAGAGGAGCACAAAAATGGAATGTTCACAGTTCTTGCCCGAGATGTCTGATCCAGAAGACCCCAGACAACTATGTGATGTGATCACACAAAATGTAGGCCTACATCACCTTGTATGGAATTCTGAACTACTGGTCCAATCAAACGTGGGTGGGTCCTACTGACCAAACATCAGTGCACAGGGACCTTGTTGTCAAAGCCGCCACAGACCTTCATTGACTTCAACACTCAGGGCTTTGTCGCAATTATTATTTTACCTGCAAAGTCTCTTTCACTGCTAGATACTAAACAGGTGTTTTGCCCCAAATCGTACTGTCCAGCCATGGGCACCTTCCCAATGTGAGCGCCAATAACACGCCATCTGCACTGCAAGGCAAATGCACACAAAACCAAAGTCACTGTGACCTATCAGGTTCTCCCTCACCCATCCTACACTCCTGTCTTAGCTCCAAGACAATTCTGGCCGTTTCTCCTTTTCAAGCAAAACCTGGTTGACAATAAGTTTTCAAGAACCCAGCACAGGGGAAAAGCAGTGCACTCACACTTGCTACCCTATCTCACTTGGGAAAAGCAGTGCACACCTGCTACCCTATCTCACTTGGGAAAAGCAGTGCACTCACACTCATTACCCTACCTCAATCAGACAGTCAAAAGGCATTTGGGTCTCAGCTGAGGAGCCTCAAACTGTGTGTCGAGAGAGGAGGGAGAAAAAAAAAAAGGCTGACTTTGAAGGAATGAAAATTTCACACAGCTTTGACTTCACGTTTATATATCACAAAGCAAGCAACAAACTTCTGGATCAGCCCTCAATAAAGAACCTCATGAACTGACATGACTGTCACTAACACTATCAATAAAGAACCTCATGAACTGACATGACTGTCACTAACACTATCAATAAAGAACCTCATGAACTGACATGACTGTCACTAACACTATCAATAAAGAACCTCATGAACTGACATGACTGTCACTAACACTATCAATAAAGAACCTCATGAACTGACATGACTGTCACTAACACTATCAATAAAGAACCCACAAAATGAATAACAATAATGATAAAAGAACACCACAATGTGACAGGACTTACACAATGATGTTGTTGATGGGGATGTGGATCAGTTTGACAAAGAACCCAATGAACCCCATGATGGCGAACCCTATCGCTGTTGCTATGGCAATCTTCTGGAACTCTGCAAAACAATCACACAGAAGATATGTTAAGGAACCTGTAGTTATTACTAAGTAAGTTACAAAAAAAGGATCAAAATCTCCTCATAACGTTTAAATTACATGAGGATGCTTGTTAACATAAATTCAATGACATAACCCAAATACTGAAAAGTAAATTCTATCTTCTTATCGAGCATGATGATAACAAATGTTTAAATCACATGAGAAGATTTGATACAAATCATTTAACAGTAATAAATAGCATGACATCGCTGTCAAACATGATTGGCATTTCTTTTGACATTATCACCACTTTTGACATCACCACTTTTGACATTATCACCACTTTTGACATTATCACCACTTTTGACATTATCATCACTTTTGACAACTCAAGTTGCTCACTATACTGTATACAACAGCAGCAGACAACTGCTGTCATAGCTACAGTCAACACGCTCACTACAGAACAACTGCAGGCAACTGTAGTCAATCTCAATCAACTTTTTGTCTTGCTCTTGTCTGCATGAGGCATGACCAAGACTGATGGGGACGTTCCAAAGTAATGACAAATTAATTTAGCTTTCTGGGCCCACTCATCATTTCACTAGTGTAAGTAGCACATAACTATATAAGCTACGCACAAAAAGTTAAGGATCACTATGAGAAAACAGGTGCGTAATAAACTCAGTTCGCTACTGTTATTTATTTCTCAGTCCAGCCAAATTGTTATGAATTCTTGTTCAGCTGTAAGTGGGCGATGTTGTGTTAGTGCGAAAATTGCACGGGATTCTCTACTACTGAGCTTGGCCGCAAACGGAAAAGCGGAAACTTGCGAAAAAGGACCTTGTTTTGGACCGTTCTGCCTGAAGTTAGAACACATTGCACAAGCCAGATGGAAAAAACATTATGCACGTGCAAGCACTGCTGTTTATGTGTGAGATGCTGTCTCTTGCTTGGCTTTATAAGAAGACATTCCACCAGTAGTAGGCCTGATCTGACAATGCCTCCACGACGAAAATTGAGCGAGTTTGAGAGGGGACGAGCTGTTGCATGGTTCCAAGATGGTGTTCCCAAGCGAGAAGTGGCCAGGCGACTTCAAGTGTCCATCTCGGTCATTGTCAGACTGATTCAACGCTTCACAGCCACTGGGAGGGTCCATGAAAGACGCAGATCTGGTCGACCGAAGAAGACAAACCCACGTGAAGATCGTCTCATTGAACGACAAGCCCTGCAGACAAGAACAGCCTCTTTCAGCATCATTCGAAGGCAGCTGAGGGTGGCTACTAACATCAACATCAGCCAGCAGACCATACGGAACCGCCTTCATGGGTTTAACCTCCGTTCTCGTCGCCCAGCTGTACGGCCACGCTTAACTCCAGCCCATAGGGCAGCACGCCGCGCCTTCTGCAGACGTCACGTGAGGTGGACACGTCAGCAATGGTCCCAGGTCCTGTTCAGTGATGAATCACGCTTCACCATGAACCACAACGACGGCCGACTGAGGGTCTGGAGGCGCCCAGGGCAACGCTTTATTGACACCACTGTTCAAGAAAAGGTGGCCTTTGGTGGAGGTTCTGTAATGGTCTGGGGGGCCTTCAGCCTTCACCACAGAACATCCTTGTATCATGTACAGGGTAACCTGACTGGCCTCCGATACCGGGATGAGATCCTTTGACCGCTGGCTGTGCCTACACTGCAGCAGATGGGACCGACTGCTGTCTACCAGGATGACAACGCTCGCCCCCACAGGGCAAGGGTGGTCAACGACTTCCTGCAGCAGTCTGGAGTCAACAGAATGGAGTGGCCAGCATGCAGTCCCGATCTCAACCCGATTGAGAACCTCTGGGATGAGCTGGATCGCAAAGTGAGGAGCAACCACCCCCTCTACCAGATGCTGCAGGCTGAGTGGCAGGCGCTTCCACAGAGGATCTTCACCAACCTGGTCAACTCGATGAGGACTCGCTGCGTCGAGTGCCAGAACAGCCATGGCGGTTACACGCATTACTGAACTTTTGGAGCATCAGAATGCCCTGTCTTGTGATTTCAATGACTTTGGGAAATCAAATTTCGATACGTACCCACTTTGATCAAATGTACACACCAAACGATTGCTCGAAATTGAAGGCAATTGTGTATCGTTATCGCTAAAGCATGGAATTAAATGTTTGCCAAACTTCAATGCATTGGCTTTCTTATTTTGAAAGTTATGAATTTTTGTGCAAGTGATCCTTAACTTTTTGTGCTATGTGTACATGTACAGCTGACTGAAGTCAGTGCATGACACTGACAGTGCTGTCAGGCTGTCACAACAGTGTAGGAACTTGCATAAAGCAGCATATCAGTTATATCATTATCATAAAATTGTATGAAGAGCATATCAATCATATTATTAGCATAAATCTTTTTATAGTACTATAGTAGCATATTCTCCAAACTCATTGTAGCCTACTCGTTGTGCTCCAAACTCATTGTAGGCCTACTCGTTGTGCTTAACACATAATCAGATTTTTTTTTTTTAGCAGCATGGAGAACTCTATTTCAGTTTTAAAAAAAATTCAGTTTCTGAAGACGACGTCTCTGCGCTCAGAACGAATTCCATACGCACTAACCGTCATAGGTGCCATGTGTATGGTGATCAGTGCACATGCCTTAAGCCTCACATACAGTTGATAAACACACGAGCTGGCCAGATCCTGAGGCCCTACCTAGTCTATAATAGGAGAACTCCAGCTGCTACTAGTCAAGCTAATCCCATTCTGCTATGTTGTTGCATAGTCTGCATCTTTGGTGGACAAACAGAGGAATGGTTTTATTATTCAAAAATCCACCACTGACATTACTTACACAAAGAAAAAATTACAGGGCCTTTAATGCACATATTTGCTATTGTGCATGTATGCATAATATATACATATAAATGTGTGTATACAAATATATATATACAAGAAGAATGCGTTTTAAGCAATGAACAGTCTGCACACAAGCCGACCTGAAACCTGAAACATGAGAAAAATCTCTACCCTTTACCTAATGGAGGTATCTAGGCAGATCCCAGGATCTTGTAAACAGTAAAGTCAAACATAGGTATCTAGACAAATCCCCTGATCTTGTAAACAGTAAAGTCAAACGTTTAACCAACTGACTACTGTGCCCATGAAATGACTTACGGCATCAATGAATCCTCAACATTGTTCTGTAATGAATATGCTGTAATCAACCAAGAAAATGGAACACACAACAGTTGAACAGACAGACAGCATGGTGACTGCAAATTAACTTCTTTACCCCTTCACGCTATCCCAATAAGACGAGGAAAAGAAAGGTTTAAACAAATAATATCCATGAACAGATCATCAGATGCCAAGATGTATTCAGACTATATCAATTATCATATGATGATCACCTTTTCTATCGGGCTTGGTGCACTTTTTCACCAGACGGATGGAGTCCTTGGCAAACTGCTTGGCCGGGTCGACAAACTGCATCACCTGATCCATGTCTGTTACCACACACACACACCACACACACACACACACACACACACACACACACACAGAGTCACACAGAGAGAGTCACACATAAACACACACACATATACATACACACACAGAGAGTCCACATAAACACATAAACACACACACACACACACAGAGTCACACACACACACACACACAGCATATCGATCAAATGCGCAACACACATGTGTACACACCCACACACACACACACACACACACACACACACACACAACACACACACACACACACAAACACACACATATACGAACAATTTAATTGCAGGAAATTTTACACACATAACACAATTCACCTGATGATGCTAGTTAATCACTAATTACACACAGGTCATGACACATATATTGATCATCAACTAATTTAAGTTTTCAGACTTCAGTACAATAGCAGTAACTACATCTGGGCACAGCATACAGTTAGTAAGTCACATATATAACATGTATGTTTTTCTCCTTTTTACTCAATGACCAGCGTGCGTGCGCACACACACACACACCACACACACACACCACACACACACACACACACACGTTAATATACACATACCGCAAAAATCACACACATATACGCACGCGCACGCGCACATGCACATGCTAAATTACATTTGGACTTACTGAAGAAATTTCAAGTATATTTTTTTGTTTATTTACATATTTGAGAGCAAGAGAGAGAGAGAGAGAGAGAGAGAGAGAGAGAGAGAGAGAGAGAGAGAGAGAGAGAATGTATGTGTGTTTTGCACCTCTGACAAAAATGTGTGGGCATGAGTTTCGCAGAGCTCTGTTTTATGGATGGATTTTTACCAAATCTGTGTCAAACACATGGACAATTCAGAAGTTGAAAAACAAAAACTTTTGAAAAAGGGAAAGTTTGAAAGATAAGGCACCAAAGGAAAGGTCACACAGACCCCAAAAAGTGCTTAAAATCAGCACTTTTCAAGGGAGGTATGAACAGCACTTTTTTCCCCCCTCTTAACCTTTTCGCGACATGACGTGAGAATAGTCACTACGCCTGCCTATGCCGTAAGGACACATAGCCTAGCGAGCCTGCTCACGACGGCCGAAAGGTCGCTGTGGACATGTAGTGAGAATGTTCACGACACCTGTTCTAAAATTAAATACGTCGGTAGCCTACGTCACAGTAAATTCCCTCAAAACATGTCGAAACTACACAAAGAAACTCTACATCATACGATGCCACGTTGTCGGCTTAAAATGGGCAATGTCATTGTTTAATTTGTGTTGAAAGCAACCAACCCCAACTCTGTCTCTTCGTGTTACCCACGTCCTTCACTCTGCTGTGTAAACATGGCTAAACGGACAACTTTCACGGCCGCCAAAGTAGCAGACATGAATATAAGTTGTTAGTGTGGCTTTTTCAGTGTATCAAGTGCAGTGGTTGTGGCTTTATCAGTGTATCAAGTGTAGATATTGTGTCTTTTTAAGTGTTTCAGGTGTAGTGGTTGTGGCTTTTTCAGTGTATCTGTGCTAAGGTGATTTCGACAAATTTGTTCTTTTCATGAACCTGTATTAATTCATCACATCATCATCATGGCTATGTCTTCATCATCAAATTCAAAGGTTGGTGTATACTTTCCATATTTTTTCTTCCCTTCCGCATTGATCTTTTCAGTCTGCCTGAGTCTGTGTTTATTTACATGTTCATGCTAATTTACTTCTTTGTCAATCTGTTGTTTTTTTCATTTTGGGTTTTCTAAATTTCCTAATCATATGCACTTTATCATTTACTTTATTTGCTATTCTGTTATCATATGGATGAACAAACCATTGCTTTAGAAGAAGCTATGTAGGCCTACTTATGTGAAATGACTGAAATAATACATTCACACTTAGGGGCCTATGTGAAATGACAAGTGAAATAATACATTCACACTATTTGTATAATGATATTGCTAATTATGTAACTGCTATGTTACACTTTGTTACCATTATGTTCTAAAATGTTGAAATATTGTCTTTTATGTCCTTTTTCCTGCATTTTTGGCCATCATATGCTGAAAATAATATTTTTTTATGATCCATCTCCTGTGGCTGTCCGGGGTTTTTGATTTTGTGACTTACGTTGACATTTTCAAAAGTACAATCTTCAATACGCAAGGTCAGCCGTCATCCTTGACTATCGTTGACCTGTACAAAACACTAACTAAATGAATCTTTACAGAATATATTTTTGCTTCACTAGGGAGATGAAAGAAAGAGTTATCTAAAAAGTTGTTCTAACGTCAAGGTCAATAAGCTAGCTTTTACGCCTTACGGCCTATCCAGGGCATATCTGCTTCCTGCCTACAGTGTACTCAGGGAATAGTAGCTATAGTGAGGCAGTGTCGTGAAGAGGTTAGAAAAAAAACTTCTGTCTCAAAGAGACTTGTTTAGTTGTTACACGTCACCAAACTCGAGTCTGGACCAAACGACTAACAGCTGGACTTCGATAGCGTTGCATTTTGAAAATTTCAATGAAAAGTAAATGAGAAAAATTGACACGATCATGGAAAATAACTTCCTCTACGCAAATCACTTTTAATTCATGTTTAGAAATTACATACCTGAAACGTGTGTGAAAAACGGTGCGGACGAATGTAGAGCACACACAGCAGTGTCAACTTGCTCACGTTGGAGAGTGGAAGTGAAAGTTTGCGCATGTGCACTGGATTTAAACGCAATATCCGGTGACATTTGGGCTGCAAACCATTAGCCTAGGCCTAGCCTAGTCCAAAAATGCGAACCGCTGTTGTTAGCGGGCCTCAGCAGCTCAGTTGGTTGAGCGTTGGAGTCACATGCTAATGGTTTGTGAGTTCAAATCTCGGGGTGTGCTACATTAAAACTGGCCTTCTCACTGCCCCATCTTAACGTCATTGTTGATCTAGTGGTGTCAGTATAGGATTAGATAGGTCCCCCTTTCCCCACTTCCCTGGGAGGTTATAATCTGTCGGCCATATCACCAGAGGGAGGTGCCGACGTAAAAACTGAACCAAATCAATCAGTCGCTGTTGTCAGTGACACTAAAGAGCATTCTTTCATTGATAGGTTTAAAAGGTATTAAAACAAACCAAAATGAAAACAATAATTAATAATAAAAATTGGGACGGGATTGAGCATTGGCAGGTCTTCACACATGTTGACCTGGGGATGGGAAAAATAGTCAGCCTTTACCCACCTGGCAGATATCTGGGTGGATCTAACACAGGACTTCCATCATCATCAGGTGCCTTGCCACATGGCTTTGGCGATCATGGCCTTCCATCTGTTTCTATCTCTTGTTGCCTCAAGCACCTCTTCCACCCTCTTTGTCTTCAGCCACTTTGCATGTCCATCCAATATCTTCTCCCTGAGTCTACCTGGTGTTCTCTTTCCCTCCAGCTTTCCTGTTGTGACCAGGTGCTCCAATTCCCCTTTCCTCATAAAATGGCCTATAAATGTTGCCTGTCTTTTCCTAATCTTCCTTATGAATGATCTTCTTGTATCTGCCTCCATCAAGACTGTCGTGCTTGTTTTCTTTGCTGTCCATGGAACTCTCAACAGTCTTCTTAGAAACCACGTCTTGACTGCCTGTCTTGTTCTGGCTTTGCTTGTTGACTGTCCAACCTCACAACCGTATAACAGTATTGGTTCTATATAACATTCAAGAACTCTTTTCCTGATGTTAATTGATAGGCATTTGTTGGTAAGAATGCTTTTCGTTTTCTTGAATGCTGTTCTTGCTTGGCCGATTCTGCCAGCTATTTCTGATGTGCATCTGCCGTCTGGTGAAATGATTGTTCCCAGGTATTTAACTTATCAACCTTTCTCAAGGTTGTGCCATTTACTGTTATTTTGCATGAGGGGATTTCATGTTTTTTACTGATCACAATGACTTCAGTCTTCCTGCTGTTTAGTTCCAACCCCTTACCTTTGCTTTCTATTTTTGTTATTCAAAGGTTTTGTAGTCCCTTTCATTTTCTGCAATTAGCATGGTGTCATCTGCTTATCGAACGTTGTTTATCATTTTTCCTCCAACCTTTAATCCAGGGTCTTCCTCTACATTTCTCAAGATGTTTTCGCTGTAAAGTGAAAACAGATTTGGTGACAAAACAACCTTATCTGACTCCTCTTTTGATGGTTTGGAAACAGGACTTTACAATGGCAAAAATGACGTTTACCCATATGTCCACCGCGCCCACAATATGTGGTAACATGCTTTCCCTGGGGGCAGCAGTTCATCTTTTACTATTTCCACTGTGAAACAAAACAGTAATTCCCTGAACTCATTAGCAGCAGGTAACTCTGGGGACAGCCGGACAGCAGAGGGTCCCTAGGATAAACCCCCGTCAAACAGGTGTTTCAGCCCCTAACTCCTGATGCTCTAAAGGGGCCAGGTCGCATCCAGGTCATGACACCTGGATGTCCTTCTGCTGTTGCTATGACAATGAACCCCTGAACTCAATAAAAAGTATCATAAATCCATCCAGTCCAACTCTACAAGTAAATCACCTTTTTTTTTTTTTTTAATTCTCTGCAAGAAATCTCTTTTCTATCTTTGTCTTTGATGCTGCTTTTCCCCTTTCCTTCGATGGCTTCTTTTCCTTCTGTGTCATCAGTGGTGATGGTTATATTTGTTATTTCTGTGATTTGCTTCCCATGTCATGAAGCAACCCATCCCCTGTGTTCCTTGAAGGCCTACTACATGTATATTAAAAACAAACAGTTTGTCATGGTATGCCTTATCAGTCCATTCAACTTACTTCATGAAACTCTCTATCTGTATTCTCCCTCTTTGACAATCAGTATGCACTGAAGATAAATATGCAGACTGTGTAGTGACATGTTGCCTGCACGGTGTGGGCTATATCATGTGAACATTATGCATACGTCATCTGAGAACACGTTGTAGGCTTCAGATAACTCTGCACTGCTCTGTGTGTGGCGTTGTGATGTTGTTGTTACACATGGTCCTTTATGATAACTCTGCACTGCTCTGTGTGTGGCGTTGTGATGTTGTTGTTACACATGGTCCTTATGATAACTGTGCACTGCTCTGTGTGTGGCGTTGTGATGTTGTTGTTACACATGGTCCTTATGATAACTCTGCACTGCTCTGTGTGTGGTGTTGTGATGTTGTTACACTGGTCCTTATGATAACTCTGCACTGCTCTGTGTGTGGTGTTGTGATGTTGTTACACATGGTCCTTATGATAACTATGCACTGCTCTGGTGTGTGGCGTTGTGATGTTGTTGTTACACTGGTCCTTACGATAACTTGCACTGCTCTGTGTGTGGCGTTGTGATGTTGTGTTACATGGTCCTTATGATAACTCTGCACTGCTCTGTGTGTGGCGTTGTGATGTTGATGTTACACATGGTCCTTATGATAACTCTGCACTGCTCTGTGTGTGGCGTTGTGATGTTGTTGTTACACTGGTCCTTATGATAACTCTGCACTGACTCTGTGTGTGGCGTTGTGATGTTGTTGTTACACATGGTCCTTATGATAACTCTGCACTGCTCTGTGTGTGGCGTTGTGATGTTGTTGTTACACATGGTCCTTACGATAACTCTGCACTGCTCTGTGTGTGGCGTTGTGATGTTGGGTTACACTGGTCCTTATGATAACTATGCACTGCTCTGTGTGTGGCGTTGTGATGTTGTTGTTACACGTGGTCCTTATGATAACTCTGCACTGCTCTGTGTGTGGCGTTGTGATGTTGTTGTTACACTGGTCCTTACGATAACTCTGCACTGCTCTGTGTGTGGCGTTGTGATGTTGATGTTACACATGGTCCTTATCGATAACTCTGCACTGTCTGTGTGTGGCGTTGTGATGTTGATGTTACAACACAGTCCTAGATACACTCGCACGCACATTTACACCAGGCCTAGATAATTCTGCACTGCCTGTTGCTGTCGTTGTGATGTTGTTTTACACTCCTTATGTCCCACGCACTGCACACATACACCACACCATAAAATAATCTCTCGCTTTCTTGCACACATAACACAACACAATACTCTCACTCTCTGTGTGTCTGTTCTCTTCTCTGGGCCTTTACACGCACTGCACACATACACATCACAATAACTTATCTCTCGGTTTCTTGCACACATGCTACACAACACATCTCATCTCGTCTTTACTGTAGTCTCTTTTCATATCACACACCACACACCACACACACACACAACACACAAACATAATCTCTCGCTTTCTTGCACACATGCACAACACATCTCTCTCTTTCTCTCTCTCACACCTCACACACACACACATACACACCACACATAACATAATCTCTCGCTTTCTTGCACACATACACAACACAATCTCTCTCTCTCTCTTCTCGCCCACGCACACACACACACACACCACACACACACACACACACACCACAGCACCACCACACACACACACACACACACACACACACAACACACCACATACACACATAACATATCTCATGCTTTCTTGCACACATCATGCAACACAACTCTCTCTCTCTGTGTCTCTCTCTGTCCTCTGTCTCTCTCTGTGTCTCTCTCTCTGTGTCTCTCTCACACAGCACACACACACACACACACACACACACACACAACAACACACACACATAACATAATCTCTTGCTTTCTTGCACACATGCACAACACAATCTCTCTCTCGCTCGCTCTCTCTCGCTCGCTCTCTCTCTCTCTCTCTCTCTCTCTCACGCACACACATATAAAACACACAACACACATACACGCATGAACGCGCGCATACACACACACACACACACACACACACACACACACACACACAGAGGGAAGGGACAGGCAGATAGATAGAAGTAATGTAGTCAAGCACACTTACAACAAATGAATTCTTGAAACGTCGTGAAAATGGACTGATTTTAATATTATGCTTGATATGTTTTCAGTTATGTAAATTTGTGTAAAATCATCAAAACCCAAAAACATTTCTGCAACTGTGTAAGTTTTTTTTTAATGACATTAACCACACAAGAATAAATAAAAACATAATAACAATAAATAAGTGAATGAATGAATATCTGAATAGATAAACATATTAACGAATGAAAAGGAGAAAACAGGTAAGAAATACAAGAATCAATAAACAGATACATAAATAAATAAAAATAAAAAGATGAAAACATAGGCAAGAAATACAAGAATAGACAGATATAAAAGAATGAAGAAAATGTCACAGAAAGAAACAACCCAAGTTTTGACAGAAAGGAGTGAATAGTTAAACTTGACACAGTCGTCATCGTAACAGTACACAGTGTAAGAACTGACTTTTACACAAATAAAATATGTTCACCTTAATTATTGAGCACATTGTATAATTTGATATGGTACGATATAAAATATTATTTGTTATCAATGGTAAGATTTCATTTCTCAAGCAACTGGTGTGATATAATATGTAGTTTGTTATCAAAGGTAACGTGTCATTTCTTAAAAGCAGATCAAAAGTTACAACAAAACTAAAACCAAGTTGATAAATTTGTATTACATTTTTGTTTTTGACACCCTTACTGCTTTCGGCCTTTTCTGCATCATCATGATATTAAAATTTTGATATATTAAAAAGTTAACACAAACAGAAGTCTCTGTTAATACTCACTAAAATACAACAACAACACGGTAAGAACTTTTGAAGCCACACATGCAACTAAAATGAGATCTACAATAATTAAATCCGTCTATAAGCACACACACACACACACACACACACACACACACACACACACACACACACACTTGCTCAAACTTTCGAATTTGGGGCCCCTAAGATTTAGGGTCAGGTTTTGTTCTTTGCCACGATTAGTCGTGTTTGGTGCTTCTGTCATGGCATCTGTGGTGCTGTACAAATGAAATATCCATCACTAGAACACTGTCTTGAGCAAACTCAAACCAAAACTTTGCATTTGTGGGCTACTTGTATGACTGAGAAAAGAGTCTTATCTATACAAACACAGTCACAATTTTTGCATCTGACTGGATTTAGGGTCCAGGTTTTGTTTAAAAAATAGCAACAACAACAACAAAAAAACCACACACACAAAAACAAAACAACAAAACAAAAAGAAAACACCCTCCATTTGTAAAGTTCTGGGAAACCTTTTTGGACAGTATCTCTGTGCACACACTCAATTGCACACACAGAATTACTCACACACACACAACACACACACACACACACAACACACACACAAACACACACACACAACACACACACACACAACACACACACACACTACACACACACACACACTCTCTCTCTCATTGCTGATCTGTATTAGTCTCTTTCTCTCCCTTTCCTTTCAAAGACAGGTATGTCAACGTCAGCTAATACCTGGTGCAGTAGTCAGCTAATACCTGGTGCAGTAGTCAGCTAATACGTGGTGCAGTGGTCAGCTAATACCTGGTGCAGTAGTCAGCTAATACCTGCTGCAGTGGTCAGCTAATACCTGGTGCAGTGGTCAGCTAATACCTGGTGCAGTGGTCAGCTAATACCTGGTGCACTAGTCAATCGAGTTCACATTGGATTTCCAATCAGAAAGTGGTGGTTCCATCTGCCCAGACACCTTTACCTGATGGGTCATACACCTTTACCTGGTGGGTCATACACCTTTACCTGGTGGGTCATACACCTTTACCTGGTGGGTCATACACCTTTACCTGATGGGTCATACACCTTTACCTGGTGGGTCATAGACCTTTACCTGATGGGTCATACACCTTTACCTGATGGGTCATACACCTTTTCCTGGTGGGTCATACACCTTTACCTGGTGGGTCATACACCTTTACCTGGAGGGTCATAGACCTTTACCTGATGGGTCATACACCTTTACCTGGTGGGTCATACACCTTTACCTGGTGGGTCATAGACCTTTACCTGATGGGTCATACATCTTTACCTGGTGGGTCATAGACCTTTACCCGGTGGGTCATAGACCTTTACCTGGTGGGTCATACACCTTTTACCTGGTGGGTCATACACCTTTACCTGATGGGTCATACACCTTTACCTGGTGGGTCATACACCTTTACCTGATGGGTCATATACCTTTACCTGGTGGGTCATACACCTTTTACCTGGTGGATCATACACCTTTACCTGGTGGGTCATACACCTTTTACCTGGTAGGTCATACACCTTTACCTGGTGGGTCATACACCTTTACCTGGTGGGTCATACACCTTTACCTGATGGGTCATACACCTTTACCTGGTGGGTCATACACCTTTACCTGATGGGTCATACACCTTTACCTGATGGATCATACACCTTTACCTGGTGGGTCATACACCTTTACCTGATGGGTCATACACCTTTACCTTTACCTGATGGGTCATACACCTTTACCTGATGGGTCATACACCTTTACCTGATGGGTCATACACCTTTACCTGGTGGGTCATACACCTTTACCTGATGGGTCATACACCTTTACCTGGTGGGTCATACACCTTTTCCTGATGGGTCATACACCTTTACCTGGTAGGTCATACACCTTTACCTGATGGGTCATACACCTTTACCTGATGGGTCATACACCTTTACCTGATGGGTCATACACCTTTTACCTGGTGGGTCATACACCTTTACCTGGTGGGTCATACACCTTTTACCTGGTAGGTCATACACCTTTACCTGGTGGGTCATACACCTTTACCTGGTGGGTCATACACCTTTACCTGATGGGTCATACACCTTTACCTGATGGGTCATACACCTTTACCTGATGGGTCATACACCTTTACCTGGTGGGTCATACACCTTTACCTGGTGGGTCATACACCTTTACCTGATGGGTCATACACCTTTACCTGGTGGGTCATACACCTTTACCTGATGGGTCATTTACCTTTACCTGATGGGTCATACACCTTTACCTGATGGGTCATACACCTTTACCTGATGGGTCAAAGATGGAGATTTTTCTAGTCTTCCACATCAACATGTGTAATGACATGCCAGTGCCTAAACATCCTTTGTGTGTTTATGCATGCAGAATATTAATTAAACATGCACAATACAGATCCTGTCAGTGGCTAGCTTATGAAAACATGGCAGCATCCAAAATGCAAACCCACCAAAGATGTAATATGCTGACTGCAACATGCTGCCAGTACAGACTGAAAATAACGTGCATACATGCATACTAGAAAAAGTGCAATGCAAAAACAAACAAACAAACAAATTACCTGTAAATAAACAGACATACAAACAAACATAAAAATTTGTTAACAGGACCCAGTCGTCCATATTGCTATTCTAAAACACAATACACAAGTGTGTAGTGAGAAGACAAAAGCAGCTGCCTCATATTTTACACTACAACCTGACAGACGTTGGTTTTTCAATTGGTAAGTACAACCTGACGGACATTGGTTTTTCAATTGGTAAGTACAACCTGACAGACGTTGGTTTTTCAATTGGTAAGTACAACCGCAAGCACTGATGTTTCAATGATACTCACGCGCTTTCATACGAGATAAAAACAAAAGCATAATTAACATTTACACACAAGCATTTTTTGTCAGTTTTGAAACATTGTGAACTGTAAATAAGATCAGATTTATCCCTTCCTTTTCAAAACATCCTTTTTTTCACAACTTGAAAGAAAATGTCATCTTTGTCTTTTTCTGCTCGACCATGTGTATCCAGTCTTTCCTTTCCTTTCATCAAAACAATGTTATCTTTCCTGGGCAATATTGGTTCAATGAGTCATGTGTCTGAGATCTTTCAGATCAGTGTACAGGCAGTGGACTGGATCGCCAGGACTGTTCAATCATCTTCCAAATGAAAGAAAGCATATGGATATTCTTTAAAAATGCTTTGTGCAATATGCCACCAGTATGTCTAATACCACCAGTATGTCTAATACCACCAGTATGTCTAATACCACCAGTATGTCTAATACCACCAGTATGTCTAATACATGTCTAATGCCACCAGTATGTCTAATACCACCAGTATGTCTAATACCACCAGTATGTCTAATACTACCAGTATGTCTAATGCTACCAGTATGTCTAATACATGTCTAATACCACCAGTATGTCTAATACCACCAGTATGTCTAATACCACCAGTATGTCTAATACATGTCAAATACCACCAGTATGTCTAATACCACCAGTACGTCTAATACCACCAGTACGTCTAATACCACCAGTATGTCTAATACCACCAGTATGTCTAATACCACCAGTACATCTAATACATGTCTAATACCACCAGTATGTCTAATACCACCAGTATGTCTAATACCACCAGTACGTCTAATACCACCAGTATGTCTAATGCATGTCTAATACCACCAGTATGTCTAATACATGTCTAATACCACCAGTATGTCTAATACCACCAGTATGTCTAATACCACCAGTATGTCTAATGCTACCAGTATGTCTAATACCACCAGTATGTCTAATACCACCAGTATGTCTAATACCACCAGTATGTCTAATACCACCAGTACGTCTAATACATGTCTAATACCACCAGTATGTCTAATACCACCAGTATGTCTAATACCACCAGTATGTCTAATACATGTCTAATACCACCAGTATGTCTAATACCACCAGTATGTCTAATACCACCAGTATGTCTAATGCTACCAGTATGTCTAATACCACCAGTATGTCTAATACCACCAGTATGTCTAATACCACCAGTATGTCTAATACCACCAGTACGTCTAATACCACCAGTATGTCTAATACCACCAGTATGTCTAATACTACCAGTATGTCTAATACTACCAGTATGTCTAATACCACCAGTATGTCTAATACTACCAGTATGTCTAATACTACCAGTATGTCTAATACATGTCTAATACCACCAGTATGTCTAATACTACCAGTATGTCTAATGCTACCAGAACTTCTACATCTATACTTATGAGCTGTCAGTGAATTCTATAATCTACTGTTAGTTATGATGAACACTATCAAGACTGTTAACCCAGGAAAAGAAAGGCACAAGGACCCAGGACCCCTCTTTAGCAAGGACCATTGAACATCACAAGGAAAACCCAAAACAAAATGATAATGAATTATAGTCAACAAACTGTCACAGTGTCATATTGTAATTTATAGTCACAAAATGTCACAGTGTCAATGTAATTATAGTCACAAACTGTCACAGATATGTAATTACAGTCATCAAACATGGGATCAATGTTTCATATGTAATTTAGTCACAACTGTCTCTAGTGTAAATATGTAAAACTAATAGTCCACAACACAAAATACACAGACAATGTCAAATGTATTCAAGTCAACACAAACTGTCCACAGTGCCATGTAATTAAGTCACATACTGTCACAAGTCATGATGTAATTATAATCACAACGTAACATGTAAAAAAAATACAAACGGCACGTGGCCATGAAATAGATAAAAACTGCACAATAGAATCCTTAGTGACACAAATCACATCAATATCATATCAATAAAATAGATCAAAACAACATATACATGTGTCAATAAAGTTATATAGTCACAAACTGTCACAGTGTCATAGTAATAATAGTCACAAACATGTTCAAAGGTAAATGTAATTATAGTCACAGAACTGTCACAATTCATCAGTAATTATAACACAAACTGTCACGTGTCAAATATAATTATAGTCACAAACAATAGTCACAGTGTCATAGTAATTCAAATACAAACGTTCAATGTAAATGTAATTATAATACAAACTGTCACAGTGTATTAATAAGTCAAAACTGTCACGTGTCAATGATCATGTTTATATCACAAACTGAACTAGTGCATATGTAATTATAGTCACAAACTGTCACAGTGTCTATGTAATTATAGTCACAAACTGTCACAGTGTCATATGTAATTATAGTCACAAACTGTCACATGTCATGTAATTATAGTCACAAACTGTCACAGTGTCATATGTAATTATAGTCAAAACTGTCACAGTGTCATGTAATTATAGTCACAAACTGTCACAGTGTCATGTAATTATAGTCACAAACTGTCACAGTGTCATATGTAATTATAGTCACAAACTGTCACAGTGTCAATGTAATTATAGTCACAAACTGTCACAGTGTCATGTAATCATAGTCACAAACTGTCACAGTGTCATATGTAATTATAGTCACAAACTGTCACAGTGTCATATGTAATTATAGTCACAAACTGTCACAGTGTCATATAGAATTATAGTCACAAATGTCACAGTGTCACATGTAATTATAGTCACAAACTGTCACAGTGTCATGTAATTATAGTCACAAACTGTCACAGTGTCATGTACTTATAGTCACAAACTGTCACAGTGTCATATGTAATTATAGTCACAAATGTCACAGTGTCATAGTAATTATAGTCACAAACTGTCACAGGTCATGTAATTATAGTCACAAACTGTCACAGTGTCTATGTAATTATAGTCACAAACTGTCACATGTCATGTAATTATAGTCACAAACTGTCACAGTGTCATATGTAATTATAGTCACAAACTGTCACAGTGTCATATAATTATAGTCACAAACTGTCACATGTCATATGTAATTAAGTCACAAACTGTCACAGTTCATATTAATTTAGCACAAATGTCACACATGTAATTATAGCAAAACGCACAGTTCATGTAATTATGTCACAAACTGTCACATGCAAAATAATCACAAATGTCACATGTCATATGTAATAAACAACGACAGTGTCATGAAATAGTCAAAACTGCCAGGCAATGTAAAAGTCAAAACTGTCCAGTGTATGTAATAATCAAAACTGTCACATGTATAATATAGACAAACTGTCAGAATGTAATATAGTACAAATAATGTATATATTAAGTCACAAACGTACAATGCATAGTAAAACACAAACTGTACATCAATGTATTATACACAATGCACAGTGTCATAGTAATTATCACAAACTTCACATTCAATGTAATTATATACAAACTGACAGTCAAACATATACAAGTACATTATATGTAATTATAACAAAGTCACAGTGTCAGTAATTAATCACAAATGTCAATTCATTGTAATTATAGTCACAAAGACATTCATATGTAATTATATCACAAATGTACAGTGTCATGTAATATATCACAACGTCACAGTGTCATGTAATTATAGTCACAAACTGTCACAGTGTCATATGTAATTATAGTCACAAACTGTCACAGTGTCATGTAATTATAGTCACAAACTGTCACAGTGTCATATGTAATTATAGTCACAAACTGTCACAGTGTCATATAATTATAGTCACAAACTGTCACAGTGTCATATGTAATTATAGTCACAAACTGTCACAGTGTCATATGTAATTATAGTCACAAACTGTCACAGTGTCATGTAATTATAGTCACAAACTGTCACAGTGTCATGTAATTATAGTCACAAACTGTCACAGTGTCATATGTAATTATAGTCACAAATTGTCACAATGTCATATGTAATTATAGTCACAAACTGTCACAGTGTCATGTAATTATAGTCACAAACTGTCACAGTGTCATATGTAAGTATAGTCACAAACTGTCACAGTGTCATGTAATTATAGTCACAAACTGTCACAGTGTCATGTAATTATAGTCACAAACTGTCACAGTGTTATATGTAATCATAGTCACAAACTGTCACAGTGTCATATGTAATTATAGTCACAAACTGTCACAATGTCATATGTAATTATAGTCACAAACTGTTACAGTGTCATATGTAATTATAGTCACAAACTGTCACAGTGTCATATGTAATTATAGTCACAAACTGTCACAGTGTCATATGTAATTATAGTCACAAACTGTCACAGTGTCATGTAATCATAGTCACAAACTGTCACAGTGTCATATGTAATTATAGTCACAAACTGTCACAGTGTCATGTAATTATAGTCACAAACTGTCACAGTGTCATATGTAATTATAGTCACAAACTGTCACAGTGTCATATGTAATTATAGTCACAAACTGTCACAGTGTCATATGTAATTATACTCACAAACTGTCACAGTGTCATGTAATCATAGTCACAAACTGTCACAGTGTCATATGTAATTATAGTCACAAACTGTCACAGTGTCATGTAATTATAGTCACAAACTGTCCCAGTGTCATATGTAATTATAGTCACAAACTGTCACAGTGTCATATGTAATTATAGTCACAAACTGTCACAGTGTCATGTAATTATAGTCACAAACTGTCACAGTGTCATGTAATCATAGTCACAAACTGTCACAGTGTCATATGTAATTATAGTCACAAACTGGCACAGTGTCATGTAATTATAGTCACAAACTGTCACAGTGTCATATGTAATTATAGTCACAAATTGTCACAATGTCATATGTAATTATAGTCACAAACTGTCACAGTGTCATGTAATTATAGTCACAAACTGTCACAGTGTCATATGTAATTATAGTCACAAACTGTCACAGTGTCATGTAATTATAGTCACAAACTGTCACAGTGTCATGTAATTATAGTCACAAACTGTCACAGTGTCATATGTAATTATAGTCACAAACTGTCACAGTGTCATGTAATTATAGTCACAAACTGTCACAGTGTCATGTAATTATAGTCACAAACTGTCACAGTGTCATATGTAATTATAGTCACAAACTGTCACAGTGTCATATAATTATAGTCACAAACTGTCACAGTGTCATATGTAATTATAGTCACAAACTGTCACAGTGTCATATGTAATTATAGTCACAAACTGTCACAGTGTCATGTAATTATAGTCACAAACTGTCACAGTGTCATGTAATTATAGTCACAAACTGTCACAGTGTCATATGTAATTATAGTCACAAATTGTCACAATGTCATATGTAATTATAGTCACAAACTGTCACAGTGTCATGTAATTATAGTCACAAACTGTCACAGTGTCATATGTAATTATAGTCACAAACTGTCACAGTGTCATGTAATTATAGTCACAAACTGTCACAGTGTCATGTAATTATAGTCACAAACTGTCACAGTGTTATATGTAATCATAGTCACAAACTGTCACAGTGTCATATGTAATTATAGTCACAAACTGTCACAGTGTCATATGTAATTATAGTCACAAACTGTCACAATGTCATATGTAATTATAGTCACAAACTGTTACAGTGTCATATGTAATTATAGTCACAAACTGTCACAGTGTCATATGTAATTATAGTCACAAACTGTCACAGTGTCATATGTAATTATAGTCACAAACTGTCACAGTGTCATGTAATCATAGTCACAAACTGGCACAGTGTCATATGTAATTATAGTCACAAACTGTCACAGTGTCATGTACTTATAGTCACAAACTGTCACAGTGTCATATGTAATTATAGTCACAAACTGTCACAGTGTCATATGTAATTATAGTCACAAACTGTCACAGTGTCATATGTAATTATACTCACAAACTGTCACAGTGTCATGTAATCATAGTCACAAACTGTCACAGTGTCATATGTAATTATAGTCACAAACTGTCACAGTGTCATGTAATTATAGTCACAAACTGTCCCAGTGTCATATGTAATTATAGTCACAAACTGTCACAGTGTCATGTAATTATAGTCACAAACTGTCACAGTGTCATATGTAATTATAGTCACAAACTGTCACAGTGTCATATGTAATTATAGTCACAAACTGTCACAGTGTCATATGTAATTATAGTCACAAACTGTCACAGTGTCATATGTAATTATAGTCACAAACTGTCACAGTGTCATATGTAATCATAGTCACAAACTGTCACAGTGTCATATGTAATTATAGTCACAAACTGTTACAGTGTCATATGTAATTATAGTCACAAACTGTTACAGTGTCATATGTAATTATAGTCACAAACTGTCACAATGTCATATGTAATTACAGTCACAAACTGTCACAGTGTCACATGTAATTATAGTCACAAACTGTCACAGTGTCATATGTAATTATAGTCACAAATTGTCACAGTGTCATGTAATTATAGTCACAAACTTTCACAGTGTCATGTAATTATAGTCACAAACTGTCACAATGTCATATGTAATTATAGTCACAAACTGTCACAGTGTCATATGTAATTATAGTCACAAACTGTCACAGTGTCATATGTAATTATAGTCACAAACTGTCAGTGTGTCATATGTAATTATAGTCACAAACTGTCACAATGTCATATGTAATTATAGTCACAAACTGTCACAGTGTCATATGTAATTATAGTCACAAACTGTCACAGTGTCATGTAATTATAGTCACAAACTGTCAGTGTGTCATATGTAATTATAGTCACAAACTGTCACAGTGTCATATGTAATTATAGTCACAGATGGTCAGTTAATTGTCAGTATCACCGATAGTGGACCATTACAACAAACAACAGTGGACCATGACAACAACCAACAGTGGACCATGACAACAAACCAACAGTGGACCATGACAACAAACCAACAGTGGACCATTACAACAAACACACAGCCAATGACACAAAAGAAAAACATGCAGAGTGCGCAGGACGGCCATTGTCCATTTGTCTCATTTCGTGCGACAAGGAAGATAGATTGTGAGACGCAGGACGGCCATTGTCCCGTTTGTCTCATTTCGTGCGACAAGGAAGATAGATTGTGAGACGCAGGACGGCCATTGTCCCGTTTGTCTCATTTCGTGCGACAAGGAAGATAGATTGTGAGACGCAGGACGGCCATTGTCCCGTTTGTCTCATTTCGTGCGACAAGGAAGATAGATTGTGAGACGCAGGACGGCCATTGTCCCGTTTGTCTCATTTCGTGCGACAAGGAAGATAGATTGTGAGACGCAGGACGGCCATTGTCCCGTTTGTCTCATTTCGTGCAACAAGGAAGATAGATTGTAGAATGGTAGACAGAAGGGAAAACGGCCATTGTCCCATTTCGTGCAACAAGGAAGATAGATTGTGAGACGCAGGACGGCCATTGTCTCATTTCGTGCAACAAGGAAGATAGATTGTGAGACGCAGGACGGCCATTGTCCCATTTCGTGCAACAAGGAAGTTAGATTGTGAGACAAACTCACAAGAGAAGATTTTTTCGCAAACTCCTTTCTGTTCTTATCACTTTAGGGGCATGTGACTGCTCATGCGACAAGCTGTGTAACACACACAACAGGCCAATGCTTTGTGTCTTTGTGTCCAGTCCTGAATACAGTACTCTGTACACACTTGTACAACAAGATGTGTAACACACACAACAGGCCAATGCTTTGTGTCTTTGTGTCTTTGTGTCCAGCCCTGAATACAGTACTCTGTACACACTTGTACAGCAAGCTGTGTAACACACACAACAGGCCAATGCTTTGTGTCTTTGTGTGCAGCCCTGAATACAGTACTCTGTACACACTTGTACAGCAAGCTGTGTAACACACACAACAGGCCAATGCTTTGTGTCTTTGTGTGCAGCCCTGAATACAGTACTCTGTACACACTTGTACAACAAGCTGTGTAACACACACAACAGGCCAATGCTTTGTGTCTTTGTGTCCAGTCCTAAATACAGTACTCTGTACACACTTGTACAACAAGATGTGTAACACACACAACAGGCCAATGCTTTGTGTCTTTGTGTCCAGTCCTGAATACAGTACTCTATACACACTTGTACAACAAGATGTGTAACACACACAACAGGCCAATGCTTTGTGTCTTTGTGTCTTTGTGTCCAGCCCTGAATACAGTACTCTGTACACACTTGTACAGCAAGATGTGTAACACACTCAACAGGCCAATGCTTTGTGTCCAGTGCTGAGTATAGTGCGCAATACACAAATACAGACATCAGTCAGTCAGTCTACAATACACTGAATACAGTGCACAATACACAAATACAAACATACGTCAGTCAGTCTACAATACACTGAATACAGTGCACAATACACAAATACAGACATCAGTCAGTCTACAATACACTGAATACAATGCACAATACACAAATACAAACATACGTCAGTCAGTCTACAATACACTGAATACAATGCACAATACACAAATACAGACATTAGTCAGTCTACAATACACTGAATACAATGCACAATACACAAATACAAACATCAGTCAGTCTACAATACACTGAATACAATGCACAATACACAAATACAGACATCAGTCAGTCTACAATACACTGAATACAATGCACAATACACAAATACAAACATCAGTCAGTCTACAATACACTGAATACAATGCACAATACACAAATACAGACATCAGTCAGTCTACAATACACTGAATACAATGCACAATACACAAATACAGACATCAGTCAGTCTACAATACACTGAATACAATGCACAATACACAAATACAGACATCAGTCAGTTTACAATACACTGAATACAGTGCACAATACACAAATACAGACATCAGTCAGTCAGAGTCAGTCTACAATACACTGAATACAATGCACAATACACAAATACAAACATACGTCAGTCAGTCTACAATACACTGAATACAATGCACAATACACAAATACAGACATCAGTCAGTCAGTCTACAATACACTGAATACAATGCGCAATACACAAATACAGACATCAGTCAGTCAGTCTACAATACACTGAATACAATGCGCAATACACAAATACAGACATCAGTCAGTCAGTCTACAATACACTGAATACAATGCACAATACACAAATACAGACATCAGTCAGTCAGTCTACAATACACTGAATACAATGCACAATACACAAATACAGACATCAGTCAGTCTACAATACACTGAATACAATGCACAATACACAAATACAGACATCAGTCAGTCAGTCTACAATACACTGAATACAATGCACAATACACAAATACAGACATCAGTCAGTCAGTCTACAATACACTGAATACAATGCACAATACACAAATACAAACATACGTCAGTCAGAGTCAGTATACAATACAATGATCTAGCCAATACATTACTGACAAAGAAGAAGAAGGACGGATAAACATAACGTGTACACTGTCACCATTCCTGTGATGTGAGTTCCTGAGATTTTATTAAAGTCACACACACACACACACACACACACACACACACACACACACACACACACACACACACACACACACACAGTGAACAAGCATCTATAATGCATAATGTACACACATTTACCCACTGATATGCATAACGTCACTGGTCTGGCGCACACACACACACACACACACACACACACACACACACACACACACAACACACACACACACACACATACACAGAGACAAACGCACGATTCTTTCACTTGTCATTCAAGATATTCCTCACATTCAACAATCACAATGCAAAGTGTTGAACAAAATTCACTTGCACAAAGCAATGTTACCTCCTGGCACCAAACAAGAGGGCTTTTTGTTTTGCATCATTTGACAGACTTTTTGTGCCTTTCTGTACATGTGACAACGCATATCAAATTATAAAGATAAATCACCTTTTGTTATTTTTGACTTTTGCCTCAAAACACAGCACACGATGAAATGGAGGCAACGGGTTTGTTGTTTTCCTCCAAACGTATACGTTAAGCTTGTTCTGAAAATCTTGATCAGTGACTTTTTAACTTGCTCTCAAAAAAACTTCCCCAAGTCCTGCTACCTTGAAATACAAACAATAAAACCTGTTTGCACTCCTCTGCCCTACACTATCACAGTCACTGCTACCACATCATAAACACACCATACATATACACACACACTGCACACTCATTATAGATAACAGCATAACATCATGGCATCAAACACTCTTGTAACAAACCACTCACATGGGTCTCTCAACATCACTATAATGCTCAACTTGATACATTTGGATCGCAGCAGTGACACAGAAAAATCAGGACACACACTGACACCCAGGAGATCCACATTAAACTGAAAACTACAGGCACAGACGTTCATGTGGAGCCAATGAATGACTGCCTGCCTTTATCAGTAGATGATTCAGATGCATACACATACACATGGATTGTTTAGTGCAAGAAAAGACAGCTTCAAATGGAAAGATGACACGTGTCAATATTGCCATTTCATCAAAGACTGGTTTATCTAATTTCTTGTGATCCCAGAATCTCTCTCTCTCTCTCTCTCTCTCTCTCTCTCTCTCTCTCTCTCTCTATCTCTCTCCTCTCACACACACACACACACACACTGTACTCATAAGTGTAAAGCATACATGCTCAAACATTTTCACACACATTGTATGGTGGACACAGAAGAACAAAACAGGGATAACTGAATAAACAAGGAACAGTAGATCCTGAAACAGGAGGGTGAAACTGGTCAAAGAAAGGACAGGGTTTGAACTTATTTCACACCTACAGTGAAGCTGAACAGCACTAAAAATACAGACACTGTGTTTGACAACAGATCGTCTGTGATACCTCAACATTCTGACGGCTACAGATCACTATGACACCACAGATCACAAAAGACAACAATACAGATATCAGAGCAGGCAGAAATGCCTTTGTACAAGTCAGTTATGAATGGTACGTATTTGTACACAAAATGTACAGTTTGTACGGACAGACAATAATGAATGGTACGTATTTGTACACAAAATGTACAGTTTGTACGGGACAGACAATAATGAATGGTACGTATTTGTACACAAAATGTACAGTTTGTACGGGACAGACAATAATGAATGGTACGTATTTGTACACAAAATGTACAGTTTGTACGGGACAGACAATAATGAATGGTATGCATTTGTACAGACATTATTACAGTTTGTACAGGACAGTTATGAATAGTATGTATTTGTGTGAACAAAACTCACAGCTTGTACAGGGCAGACATATCCCTCATTTTAATATACCACATCAGTTATTCTTTTCTCCAATGCCCTAACTGTAGCACACTTTCAGCGGTAACACCACCACCCTTTCCGTACACACACAACACACACACACACACACACACACACACCACACACATATGTGACCTACCACCACGAAATTTAGTCTTAACTCGCAGTCAGTCAAACAGCACTAGGAGCTGAAAAGGTGACTGAGGGTCTATCTGGGGTGTTTTGACTTTTTCTCAAAATTGATTTCTGTAGACTATAATCTATCCCCCACAGAAATTTTTTTCTTGAAAATATATTATCAATCAATTTAAAATGGTATTTTAATGCACTGATCGCAGCAGAGAGAATGCAATTTCCTACCAAAAGTACCTGTTTTTGTCTCTTATTATGAACTGTAACTTGTACGGTACCCCCACATGTAATATACTGACAGAAAGCTCTTTGGTGCACCTTTCAGATAATGACAGCTAAAATTAGAAACAAACTGGGTCAAAGCCACCAAATATAGAAATTTAAGGAAAATGTGTAGGAGAGTACATAAAAACTTTAGAGGCCGTTTTCTCAAAATGGCCGTTATACAACTTAATGACTTTAAACATACATAACTTCTACATTCTTTTTGAGTACAAGCTTTGTTCAAGTACCAAAATAATCAGCAGAATGTACACTTCCCAGTGATATGTATACATGTATCTCAAAATACCCAAAATGCTAGTTAAGACTGATTTCGTACTGGCAGGTCACATATATACACACGCACACATATTCCCATTTCATTTCATTTCCCATCTCTAGTAAGACAAACCAAAGCAAACAGGACCAAGAAACACAATGACAATGATTGCCTTTCTGCTTCATAGCCATGAGAAGTCAACACGCAGCACATTGTGGAAAGGCAACGTTGTTTAAGAAAAACAAGTTGACCACTACAGGAAATGACCACAGGTTGTTTTCTGTACAGAACACATGTCCTGTCCGATGAAGTTGGCATTTGATGAATAGACACCCCACCATCATCATCATGTGCCCTGCCACATGGCGTTGGCGATCATGACCCTCCATATGAATCTATCTTTTGTCGCTGCAAGTACATCTCCCACCCTCTCTGACTTTATCCATTCTGCAAGTCCATCCCAATAGTTTCTCCCTGGGTTTTTAACTGGTGGTCTTTTTCCCTCCATCTTTCTTGTTGAGACTAGGTGCTCAAATTTCTCTTTGTAGTCTTTTTCATTTTCTGCACAGTGTTATTTGCGTAACGAAGATTGTTTACCATTTTCCCCTCAATCTTTATCCCAGAGCATTCTTCTAGGTTTCTCATGATGGTTTCACTGTAAAGTGAAAACAGATCTGGTGACAGAACACAATCCTTTCTGACCCCTCTTTTGGTATTTTGCAAAGAGCTTACATCATTTTCTGTTCTCATTGCTGTTGTTTGTTCCCAGTACATATTCCTTATTATTCTTAGATCATTTCCATCAACACTGAGCCTTTCTAGTTGTTTGATTAATTCTTCATGTCTTACCCCATCAAAAGCCTTGGTATAATCAACAAAACATCAATACAAATTCCTTATTCAACTCCACTGATCTTTCTATGAGAATTCTTAGGATGTATATGGCATTATAATTTCCTTTCCCTTCAACAAATCCACACTATTCTTCTGCTATTTCTCTTCTGATTATGTTCCTTGTCCTCATCGTGATTATTGATCTTTGAGACATGACTCATCAAGCTGATTTCACAATGAAGTTTGCATTTTACAGCCCCTGCTTTCTTTGGAAGTGTGAAGAAATCTGATTTTGACATATCTTAGGGATTTTTCCGGTATCATAAATTTCGTTTCAGAAGACTGTTATTTTTTCAATACAAAATTCATTTACAGCCTCAATCATTTCTGTAGTAATATTGTCTGGTCCCCGGGCTTTTCCCGGTTTATCTTTTTCAATACTGCTCTAACTTCGTCCTTTATCACTGGTGGTCCTTCAATGTTCTTTCTTATGATGTGTTCTTCCTTTCTGTCAAAAAGGTCTTTAATATACTGTCCCCATCTATCTAACATTTTGTCTTTTTCTACAATAATCGCATCATCTTTAGATTTTAAGCAACCAGTTGATGTGCACGTCTTTTACCATGGGCAATTTCTTCAATGTTTCTGTGTATAAACTTAGGACCTGTTTTGTGTCGGGTCTTCTATTTCTTTATACTTTTGTTTCCAGCCAAGCTTCCTTAGCTTCATTGCATCTATTTCTGATTTCCCTGTGTATCTTTTTGTATTATTCCTCCTTTCCTTTTGCCTTCCTCCATTCATCCATCAAGCCTAAAATTTCTTTTGTCATCCAGTTCTTTTTTTGATTTTCTTTCATCTCTAGTGATTTCTTCACAAGCTTCATTTATCAAGCTTCTCAACTTTGTCCATTGTTCAACACTGTCACCAATGTATTCTAGAGCACTGAATTTGTTTTGAACATATACATTAAATTTTGCACAAGTCGATTCATTTGTATTTAAGCATCCAAGATTTAGTTTGATGTAATTTGTGGTTTATTTTCTTCTCTTTAGTTTCAACCTAAATCTTTCCATTTCAGGACTGTGATCACTGTTGCAGTCTGCGCCTGGTAATGTTTTTGATATCGGTACAGAATTTCTAAATCTTTTATTTATCAGGATGTAATCAATTTGATTTCTTGTGCTGCCTCCTGGATTCATCCATGTCTATTTTCTTTTGTCATTTACTTCTGCCCACTCACCAAGTTTCTCTCCCCTTTCATTTTGTGTGCCAAGGCCACGAAGTCAAACTATGTCATCTGCTTTTTCCTGTCCCACTTAATAGACACCCCATATTTGGCAAACCCTATTTCTTCAGGAGTTGAAGTTTGGACACACAGACTTGTCACCTGACGTTACAGACTTTGTGAAGTATGGACACACAGACTTGTCACGTGACGTTACAGACTTTGTGAAGTATGGACACACAGACTTGTCACGTGACGTTACAGACTTAGTGAAGTATGGACACAGACTTGTCACGTGACGTTACAGACTTTGTGAAGTATGGACACACAGACTTGTCACGTGACGTTACAGACTTAGTGAAGTATGGACACACAGACTTGTCATGTGACGTTACAGACTTTGTGAAGTTTGGACACACAGACATGTCACGTGACGTTACAGACTTTGTGAAGTTTGGACACAGACTTGTCACGTGACGTTACAGACTTTGTGAAGTTTGGACACACAGACATGTCACGTGACGTTACAGACTTTGTGAAGTATGGACACACAGACTTGTCACTTGACGTTACAGACTTTGTGAAGTTTGGACACAGACTTGTCACGTGACGTTACAGACTTTGTGAAGTATGGACACACAGACATGTCACGTGACGTTACAGACTTTGTGAAGTTTGGACACAGACTTGTCACGTGACGTTACAGACTTTGTGAAGTTTGGACACACAGACATGTCACGTGACGTTACAGACTTTGTGAAGTTTGGACACAGACATGTCACGTGACGTTACAGACTTAGTGAAGTATGGACACACAGACTTGTCACGTGACGTTACAGACTTTGTGAAGTTTGGACACACAGACATGTCACGTGACGTTACAGACTTTGTGAAGTATGGACACACAGACTTGTCACGTGACGTTACAGACTTAGTGAAGTATGGACACACAGACTTGTCACGTGACGTTACAGACTTTGTGAAGTTTGGACACACAGACATGTCACGTGACGTTACAGACTTTGTGCTGACATCTTTGGTGGAATCATTGTAAGCCAGATGCCATGGCCTTGCAACAACCTCTTGGTCGTATCATGCAAACAACTATGTACATATGTATATAAATATGAATAGACAATGAAATGGCATATATAAAAATATAATCACTTGTCATTCATAAACTTAGTTCATCTTTATGTACAAATACTCATGTACACCCCACATCAGCATTTAAGTACATGATAATTACATTTCTCTGTAACACACAAGTCAGTACAAACATTATGCACAAACTGTGACACATACCATTCAAAAACAAACTAAACGCATATCACTAACAAATAGTTTTATGTCGCATTCCACAGACAGAAAAAGTGCACAATATTTTATACTTTGTGTATGTACAAACCATTCACACAATATATAAAGACATAATTACGCACAGACAGTGTTCTAGTGTCTGTCACTTCACAAACAATGCTCACCAAACTGAGGATCTCGTGCTCACAAAAGTCAATCCCATTCACTCCACTTCTTCAACAATTAACACTTGTTACTCATCTTTCTCCGGCACAATTTCATCAACAATTAACACTTGCTACTTATCTTTCTCCAGCACAACTTTATCAACAACTAACACTTGTTACTCATCTTTCTCCGGCACAATTTCATCAACAACTAACACTTGCTACTCATCTTTCTCCGGCACAATTTCATCGACAACTAACACTTGCTACTCATCTTTCTCCGGCACAATTTCATCGACAACTAACACTTGCTACTCATCTTTCTCCGGCACAATTTCATCGACAACTAACACTTGCTACTCATCTTTCTCCGGCACAATTTCATCGACAACTAACACTTGTAACTCGACTGCCTCCTGTACAATCTGTCAAACTGCTGTAACCAGACATACACAAAGTGTCTGTTTTACTGGACGGCTTGTGCTTGCTTGCCTGTGGTTTAGTTGCCAAAACCAAGTTTGTAACGACTTCATCCATCACCATTGTTTTATTTTTCTTCTTTTTTTTCCATCTTTATGATGAAGTAGTTGATCCCATAATATTTTCTTTTTTTACGCGACCTCAAAGTGTACAAGACTTGATTTGTTCCCAGACATGATAAACGTTTAATGCTTGTATGTTGGCTCTGTCACTGTTCTTGTTGTGATTGTTGTTGTTTTTGTCGTCTTATTGGTTTGATTATTGAGTTTTGCTTTCTCTGAGGTATGCTTGAGTTCCCTCTGTTTCAGTATATTGTTACAGTTGTTATATTTGTTCCAATGTGAAACCCCAACCCCCACCCCATTTCAGTGTATCGTTATATCTGTGATATTTGTTTCAATGTGAAAACCCCATGGTTTCAATGTATCATTATATTTGTGATATTGCTTTCAATGTGAAAAAACCCCCATGGTTTCAATGTATCATTATATTTGTGATATTTCTTTCAATGTGAACACCCCACTATTTCAGTGTATCATTATATCTGTTATATTTCTTTCAATGTGAACACCCCACTGTTTCAGTGTATCATTATATTTGTTTCAATGTGAACACCCCCCTGTTTCAGTGTATCATTATATTTGTTTCAATGTGAACACCCCACTGTTTCAGTGTATCATTATATCTGTTATATTTCTTTCAATGTGAACACCCCACTGTTTCAGTGTATCATTATATTTGTTATATTTCTTTCAATGTGAACACCCCACTATTTCAGTGTATCATTATATGTTATATTTGTTTCAATGTGAACACCCCACTGTTTCAATGTATCATTATATCTGTTATATTTGTTTCAATGTGAACACCCCACTGTTTCAGTGTATCATTATATTTGTTTCAATGTGAACACCCCCCTGTTTCAGTGTATCATTATATTTGTTTCAATGTGAACACCCCACTGTTTCAGTGTATCATTATATGTTATATTTGTTTCAATGTGAACACCCCACTGTTTCAGTGTATCATTATATTTGTTTCAATGTGAACACCCCCCTGTTTCAGTGTATCATTATATTTGTTTCAATGTGAACACCCCACTGTTTCAGTGTATCATTATATTTGTTTCAATGTGAACACCCCACTGTTTCAGTGTATCATTATATTTGTTTCAATGTGAACACCCCCCTGTTTCAGTGTATCATTATATTTGTTTCAATGTGAACACCCCACTATTTCAGTGTATCATTATATGTTATATTTGTTTCAATGTGAACACCCCACTGTTTCAGTGTATCATTATATCTGTTATATTTGTTTCAATGTGAACACCCCACTATTTCAGTGTATCATTATATTTGTTTCAATGTGAACACCCCCCTGTTTCAGTGTATCATTATATTTGTTATATTTGTTTCAATGTGAACACCCCACTGTTTCAGTGTATCATTATATCTGTTATATTTGTTTCAATGTGAACACCCCACTATTTCAGTGTATCATTATATTTGTTTCAATGTGAACACCCCCCTGTTTCAGTGTATCATTATATTTGTTTCAATGTGAACACCCCACTATTTCAGTGTATCATTATATCTGTTATATTTGTTTCAATGTGAACACCCCACTATTTCAGTGTATCATTATATCTGTTATATTTGTTTCAATGTGAACACCCCACTATTTCAGTGTATCATTATATTTGTTTCAATGTGAACACCCCCCTGTTTCAGTGTATCATTATATTTGTTTCAATGTGAACACCCCACTATTTCAGTGTATCATTATATTTGTTATATTTGTTTCAATGTGAACACCCCACTGTTTCAGTGTATCATTATATCTGTTATATTTGTTTCAATGTGAACACCCCACTATTTCAGTGTATCATTATATTTGTTTCAATGTGAACACCCCCCTGTTTCAGTGTATCATTATATTTGTTTCAATGTGAACACCCCACTATTTCAGTGTATCATTATATTTGTTATATTTCTTTCAATGTGAACACCCCACTATTTCAGTGTATCATTATATTTGTTTCAATGTGAACACCCCCCTGTTTCAGTGTATCATTATATTTGTTTCAATGTGAACACCCCACTGTTTCAGTGTATCATTATATCTGTTATATTTGTTTCAATGTGAACACCCCCCTGTTTCAGTGTATCATTATATTTGTTTCAATGTGAACACCCCACTGTTTCAGTGTATCATTATATGTTATATTTGTTTCAATGTGAACACCCCACTATTTCAGTGTATCATTATATGTTATATTTGTTTCAATGTGAACACCCCACTGTTTCAGTGTATCATTATATGTTATATTTGTTTCAATGTGAACACCCCACTATTTCAGTGTATCATTATATTTGTTATATTTGTTTCAATGTGAACACCCCACTGTTTCAGTGTATCATTATATCTGTTATATTTCTTTCAATGTGAACACCCCACTATTTCAGTGTATCATTATATGTTATATTTGTTTCAATGTGAACACCCCACTGTTTCAGTGTATCATTATATGTTATATTTCTTTCAATGTGAACACCCCACTATTTCAGTGTATCATTATATCTGTTATATTTGTTTCAATGTGAACACCCCCCTGTTTCAGTGTATCATTATATTTGTTTCAATGTGAACACCCCACTGTTTCAGTGTATCATTATATCTGTTATATTTGTTTCAATGTGAACACCCCACTGTTTCAGTGTATCATTATATTTGTTTCAATGTGAACACCCCCCTGTTTCAGTGTATCATTATATTTGTTTCAATGTGAACACCCCCCTGTTTCAGTGTATCATTATATTTGTTTCAATGTGAACACCCCACTATTTCAGTGTATCATTATATGTTATATTTGTTTCAATGTGAACACCCCACTGTTTCAATGTATCATTATATCTGTTATATTTGTTTCAATGTGAACACCCCACTGTTTCAGTGTATCATTACATCTGTCATATTTGTTTTAACATGACCCCCCCACTCCCTGTTTCAGTATGTTGTTATATCTGTTACATTTGTTTCAATGTGAAAAAATCTGTTTCAATGAATCGTTATATCTGCTATACTTGTTTCAATGTGAAAAACCCCTGTTTCAGTGTATCATTATATCTGTTATATTTGTTTCAATGTGAACACCCCACTGTTTCAATGAATCGTTATATCTGCTATATTTGTTTCAATGCGAAAACCACCACCACCCACCACCCCACCACCCACTGTTTCCGTGTATCGTTATAGTTGTCATATTTGTTTCAATGTGAAAACAAGCATATGCCTGAGGGGAAAATGATTGCTTCTTTGAAATTAAAGCAACAAAAAGTCCACCACAAAGAGCACAATCATAAAAGCGACATCAGTTCGACTTTCACACACATCATTTTCGTTCAATCTGTTCAAAACATAACAAGTTCAAATCTGTTCCAAAACTGTAACAACAGTTCAAAAATGACAAAAGAAAAAAACCAGAAAACAGAAAACAACAAGTGAAACAAGATATTTGCCACACAACACAATCAGTCACAGTACAGGAATCTTCCAGACATGGCTGACTTCACAATGGCAAGTAGTGTACGTCCCAATACGCACAATCATTATTACATACTATATGGTCTCAATACACACAATCATTACATACATACTATATATGGTCCCAATACACACAATCATTACATACATACTATATGTATGGTCCCCAATACACACAATCATTACATACATACTATATGTACTGGTCCCAATACACACAATCATTACATACATACTATATGTATATGGTCCCATACACACAATCATTACATACATGCTATATGTATATGGTCCCATACACACAATATTACATACATACTATATGTATATGGTCCCAATACACACAATCATTACATACATACTATATGTATATGGTCCCAACACACAATTATTACATACATACTATATGTATGGTCCCCATACACACAATCATTACATACATACTATATGTATATGGTCCCCATACACACAATCATTACATACATACTATATGTATATGGTCCCCATACACACAATCATTACATACATACTATATGTATATGGTCCCCATACACACAATTATTACATACATACTATATGTATGGTCCCAATACACACAATCATTACATACATACTATATGTATATGGTCCCCATACACACAATTATTACATACATCTATATGTATATGGTCCCAATACACAAAATTTATTACATACATTACTATATGTATATGGTCCCCATACACACAATCATTACATACATTCTATATGTATATGGTCCCATACACACAATTATTCATACATACTATAATGTAAATGGTCCCAACACAACATTAATAAATACATATGTATATGGTACCATAACAACAATCATTACATTACATACATATTATGGTCCATATACACACATCATTACATATACTATTAGTCCCATACACACAACATACAACATACTAAGTGTCCCATACACACAATCTTACATACATTCTAACGTATGGTCAATACACACAATCATTACAAACTAACACATGTAAATAATCAACAGACAGTAATATACAGCACACCTTGGTATACATACAAACAACAAAACAACCATTCACACACTCAGTCTATATACAGCACACCTTGGTACATACATACAAACAACAAAACAACCATTCACACATCAGTCTATATACAGCACACCTTGGTACATACATACAAACAACAAAACAACCATTCACACACTCAGTCTATATACAGCACACCTTGGTACATACATACAAACAACAAAACAACCATTCACACATTCAGCCTACATCAAAAACTCATCTCTTCACATTTTCCATTCCCCCCAAAGTACTAATGCTAACAGAAAGGAGATTGCGATAATGCTACAACGTTTCTCTCAACAACAACTCCTCCATCTTAAACCCCTTCCTCCCTCAATAAAACATTTTAAACATAAAAAGAATTTGCAAGATTACAAAGTCTGTGTTTGTTCTCCAGTCTGCCTGAGAAAGAACACTAACACAGAGTCCCACAAGCCAATGTGATAGTGAAAACCAAGACTGCCGACTTTGGACACACATCTTTCTTCCAGACATCCACTTTCTGTCCACGGCCACAAGACAGTTCTCTCTGTACAGCAGCATCACCACATCAGTCAGTGCCAGCCACAAGACAGTTCTCTCTGTACAGCAGCATCACGGTCAGTGCCAGCCACAAACTGTGCACTCCTAGAACCAGCCCAGGGACACAGTGTATGGGGATCCAACAGTGTCACGCTCAATGACGACAGTCATCTCAGAAGGCAGCCCCGTGCTTTTCTGCCGTCAGTTTCAGGAAGTAGAGGTGAGAGCCGTGCAGCGCCAGTTTGGCTGACACATCCAACCAGGACACGGCTGATGTGCCCACCCCCGCCTGCCCACAGAGACATAAAGTCAGTGGTGGAGTTACAGGAATACAATAATTATGTATAACATTATCTTCTTCTTCTTGGCGTACGCTGCTACACAATCAGCTGAGTCCGGGCGATGAATGCAGCCGTCTTCCCAGCTCCTGTCTGCAGCCATGGAGTTTGGTTGTCAGCGGAGTGTTCTGTCGGCCACCTGGTGAAGGGGACATTATGACATGTATGGTAGTCAGTAGGTAAATGTCAAACCTGTAACTGGAAGGTCCTGAGTTTGATCCCCCACAGATAGCCCCACCTGGTGGGTAAAGGGTGGAGGTTTGATCCCCTGGTCACTATATGTCACACCTGTCAGTGATCCCACACACACAGCCCCACCTGGTGGGTAAAGGGTGGAGGTTTGATCTCCCTGGTCACTATATGTACACACCTGTCAGTGATCCCACACACACAGCCCCACCTGGTGGGTAAAGGGTGGAGGTCTGTTGATCTCCCTGGTCACTATATGTACACCATGTCAGTGATCCCACACACACAGCCCCACCTGGTGGGTAAAGGGTGGAGGTCTGTCTGATCTCCCTGGTCACTATATGTACACACCTGTCAGTGATCCCACACACACAGCCCCACCTGGTGGGTAAAGGGTGGAGGTTTTGATCTCCCTGGTCACTATATGTACACACATGTCAGTGATCCCACACACACAGCCCCACCTGGTGGGTAAAGGGTGGAGGTCTTCTGATCTCCCTGGTCACTATATGTACACACCTGTCAGTGATCCCACACACACAGCCCCACCTGGTGGGTAAAGGGTGGAGGTCTGTCTGATCTCCCTGGTCACTATATATACTACACTGTCAGTGATCCCACGACAACAGGCCCACATGGCAGGTAAAGGTGATGAGTTTGATCTCCCTGGACACTATAATGAACACACCTTCAGTATCCACACACACAACACAACAACACCAACCCTGTGGTAAAGATGAGTTGATCCCCTGGTCACACAAGTACACACCGTCATGATCCCACACACACAGCCCACACCTGGTTGGATAGTAAGTGGAGGTTTGTCTGACTCCCTGGTCACTATATGTACACACATGTCAGTGATCCCACACACACAGCCCCACCTGGTGGGTAAAGGGTGGAGGTCTGTCTGATCTCCCTGGTCACTATATGTACACACATGTCAGTGATCCCACACACACAGCCCCACCTGGTGGGTAAAGGGTGGAGGTCTGTCTGATCTCCCTGGTCACTATATGTACACACCTGTCAGTGATCCCACACACACAGCCCCACCTGATGGGTAAAGGTGGAGGTTTGATCTCCCTGGTCACTATATGTACACACCTGTCAGTGATCCCACACACACAGCCCCACCCGGTGGGTAAAGGGTGGAGGTCTGTCTGATCTCCCTGGTCACTATATGTACACACCTGTCAGTGATCCCCACACACAGCCCCACCTGGTGGGTAAAGGGTGGAGGTCTGTCTGATCTCCCTGGTCACTATATGTACACACCTGTCAGTGATCCCACACACACAGCCCCACCTGGTGGGTAAAGGGTGGAGGTTTGTCTGATCTCCCTGGTCACTATATATCTAGACTGCCAGTGCATTAACTCCCTTTGACATGAGCAGTGGCCAAATGGAGCAGTTCTGTGACAACAAAGAGGACCTGATGACCACTAGACTCACCATCTGAGATGTGATCATGCTTGAACACACACATACACACACATACCACACACACACACACAACAACAAACACACACAAACACACCACACACACACACACAACACACACACACACACAACACACACACACACACACACACACACACACAAACACACACACAACACACACACACACAGACACACACACACACACCACCTGACAGTTTGAATCACACTGTACAACAACATAGCGGAGTGTGGTCAGCTCACCTGACAGTTTGACTCACACTGTACAACAACACAGTGGAGTGTGGTCAGCTCACCTGACAGTTTGACTCACACTGTACAACAACACAGTGGAGTGTGGTCAGCTCACCTGACAGTTTGACTCACACTGTACAACACAGTGGAGTGTGGTCAGCTCACCTGACAGTTTGACTCACACTGTACAACAACACAGTGGAGTGTGGTCAGCTCACCTAACACAGTAACAGTTTGAGTTTTCTGTGCTCCACTTAAAGACTCAGCATGTATACTGTGCAATGAGTCCAAAACGAGTTTGGAAACCGGCACCATACTAAACTGACTTATACTGAATAACGATAAAACGTTACTTGGAGGTATGAAAACACATCGCTTTTTTAGTTTTATGGATGGTGTATAGTATGATACAAAAATGATTTATGTAGTTTATGTAATAATGATAACGATCACAGTTTATTACAGAATGATTTATGTAGTTTATGTAATAATGATAACGATCACAGTTTATTACAGAATGATTTATGTAGTTTATGTAATAATGATAATGACCACAGTTTATTACAGAATGATTTATGTAGTTTATGTAATAATGATAACGATCACAGTTTATTACAGAATGATTTATGTAGTTTATGTAATAATGATAATGACCACAGTTTATTACAGAATGATTTATGTAGTTTACGTAATAATGAAATGATCACAGTTTATTACAGAATGATTAGTTTTATGTAATAATGATAATGACCACAGTTTATTACAGAATGATTTATGTAGTTTACGTAATAATGATAATGACCACAGTTTATTACAGAATGATTTATGTAGTTTATGTAATAATGATAATGATTACAGTTTATTACAGAATGATTTATGTAGTTTATGTAATAATGATAATGATCACAGTTTATTACAGAATGATTTATGTAGTTTTACGTAATAATGATAATGATTACAGTTTATTACAGAATGATTTATGTAGTTTACGTAATAATGATAATGACCACAGTTTATTACAGAATGATTTATGTAGTTTATGTAATAATGATAATGACCACAGTTTATTACAGAATGATTTATGTAGTTTATGTAATAATGATAATGATCACAGTTTATTACAGAATGATTTATGTAGTTTATGTAATAATGATAATGACCACAGTTTATTACAGAATGATTTATGTAGTTTATGTAATAATGATAATGACTACAGTTCATCACACAGTATAAAATCCCAATGCCTGTTTGGTTTAAGGGATGGTGTAAAAACCTAAGTAAGAAAAGAATAGTAATAGCAACATCCATTCCAAATTCACAATCAAAATATCACACGTTTGTATTTTCTTTCACGCTTTCTGTGAAACTGTACTGGTTGTGTTATGTTGCATAGTGTATGAAAAACTGTCACAATGTTGTGGGTATGTTAGTTCTGTAACAGGTCAAAATGTTGTTATGTGCTGTGTTTAGAAGTCTGTACAGGTGAAAATGTGTGTATGGAAAATGTTAGGGTTCGTGTTATGTACAGGTGAAAATGTATAGGTTGTATGTGCTGTTATGGGAATCTGTACAGGTGTGTATGGTGCTGTTATGAACTGTACAGGGTTGTGTTATCGGTGCATGTTTATGAAAATGTACAGGTTGTGTATGGTGCTGTTGAAATGTCAGGGTTGTGTTATGTGCTGTTATGAAAACTGTACAGGTTTGTTATGGTGCTGTTATGAAACTGTACAGGGTTTGTTTTTTTAAACTGGTGTATGTTTATGAAACTGTACAGGTTTGTTATGGTGCTGTTATGAAAACTGTACAGGGTTGTGTTATGGGTTTGAGTTGGCTGTTTGAAAACTGTACAGGGTTGTGTTATGGTGCTGTTATGAAAACTGTACAGGGTTGTTATGTGCTGTTATGAAACTGTACAGGGTTTGTTACGGTCTGTTATGAAAACTGTACAGGGTTGTGTTATGGTGCTGTTATGAAAACTGTACAGGGTTGTGTTATGTGGTGCTGTTATGAAACCTGTACAGGGTTGTGTTATGGTGCTGTTATGAAAACTGTACAGGGTTGTGTTATGGTGCTGTTATGAAAACTGTACAGGTTGTGTTATGTGCTGTTATGAAACCTGTACAGGTTGTGTTATGGTGCTGTTATGAAACCTGTACAGGGTTGTGTTATGTGCTGTTAATGAAACTGTACAGGGTTAGTGTTATGGTGCTGTTATGAAAACTGCCATTTCAGGTAATTTCAATCAAACACTGCCAAGAAGCGTCATCATAAATATTTAATTTTTTTATTCATTTTTAGAGTGAATTTCACTGTGGAACTTACAGGCTGTTTTCATCATATCAAATAAACTGTTTAAAAAACAACCACTATCAACATACCCTGAGTTCAAACTTTTGCAGTATATGTCCACTTTCATCGTGGTAGTTGACGACGACGGTCTCCAACCAAGCGTTGTCCGTGTTCCTGGCATCATCGCAATATCCCTGGTATAGCTGTACAACACAACACACACACAACACACACACACACACACACACACACACACATACACACACACACAGTGTATATTTTTAATGGAGCTGGTGCAGAACAGTTAAATAACAGTTGCTGCAATAGTTCCTGGAAAAGAGAAGCAAGCGAGACAAGCGGAAAAACAAAGTTTTCATCTGCATCAACACACCACTGTCCACAGGCCCAGTGAGGCTTCACTGACCTTTTCTATCAACCAGAAAAACACACAAACACAATCACAACATGTATTTAATACACTCAAACTGGACAGGTGCAAATTTTCGGTCCACTGGCCTTGGTCAAGCTTAAACGTAAGATCCCAATAAAACAAACAAATACAAAAATTAGAAGAAAAAGACCAAAACTTCCCTGCTGCAGTGAAGTCTTTTTTCTCTTAATTTTTGTATGTTGCAATAAGGAATTTCTGATTCTATTTTCTTGTTTTTCTGCTTCCTGTTCGCTTGAACACGGGTAGTCACACTTGTACTGGATTTGAACTTTTCTGTATTTCACCCTGTCTTCATCTTATAACACACAACAAAATGCTGATTCTTCAAGTTACGTTCATCCCGTCTTTGCATCACAACAGCTACTTCAAAATACACACTGGTCACACTTTCAATCTAATCTGTCTTTCTTTACAGTTAGAGAACAAAGACAGTGACTGTCCAAAACCACACGCTGTCTGAACACACACATTGTCTGACCAGTCTTAAGTCCAGGCCTGCCAACCGCCTGCCGTGTGGTCACCAACAAGACTGTCACAGATTCTTTGGCCCTTCACAACTTGTTCCCACAGTGACCGCTGAACAGAGTCAACAACTTACAGGTGTGCTGAACAGTGTCAACAGATTACAGGTGTGCTGAACAGTGTCAACAGATTACGGGTGTGCTGAACAGTGTCAACAGATTACAGGTGTGCTGAACAGTGTCAACAGATTACAGGTGTGCTGAACAGTGTCAACAGATTACAGGTGTGCTGAACAGTGTCAACAGATTACAGGTGTGCTGAACATGTCAACAGATTACAGTGTGCTGAACAGTGTCAACAGATTACAGGTGTGCTGAACAGTGTCAATAGATTACAGTGTGCTGAACATGTCAACAGATACAGGTGTGCTGAACAGTGTCAACAGATTACAGTGTGCTGAACAGTGTCACAGATTACAGGTGTGCTGAACATGTCAATACAGACAATGGTGAGTACATAAATACCAAACAAACAAACAAAAATTTACTGAGTAAGGAAGACACAACATGAAACAGGAAAGAGAGACAAAGAGAGACAGGCAGGCAGGCAGGCAGGCAGGCAGGCAGGCAGACAGGCAGGCAGACAGACAAGCAGGCGGACAGGCAAGCAAACATGCAGACACATACAGAGACAGACAGTCAGTCAGTCAGTCAGTCTGACAGGCAGGCAGGCAAGCAGACAGACAGACACATAGACAGACAGTCAGGCAGGCAGGCAGGCAGCAGACAGGCAGACAGACAGACAGACAGACAGACAGACAGACAGACAGTGTATGTTAACTACTGTCTAACCTTGACACCAGTCTCGGAGAGAGCCTTCAGTTTACTTTCAATGTCGGCTCTGAACTCCGGGTCGTCCATCAGGGAGCCCAGGGTCTCCATGGTGAAATATTTCCTTAACAGGTCCCACGGCTGTTCCCCAGGCAGTAAGATGGCCTGAACAATGACAACAATAACAGTAAGATGGCCTGAACAATGACAATAATAACAGTAAGATGGCCTGAACAATGACAACAATAACAGTAAGATGGCATGAACAATGACAACAATAACAGTAAAATGACTTCAGCTATAACAACTTCCATTCAACATATGTGACCTTCCACCACCAAATCAGTCTTAACCTGCAGTCAGTCGAACAGCAGTAGGAGCTGAAAAGGTGACTGAGGGTCTATCTGGGGTGTTTTGACTTTTTCTCAAAATTGATTTCTGTAGACTATAATCTATCCCCCACAGAATTTTTTTTCTTGAAAAAATATCAATCACTTTAAAATGGTATTTTAATGCACTGGTCACAGCAGAAAGTACGCAATTTCCTACCAAAAGTGCCTACTTTTGTCTCTTATTGTGAACTGTAACCTGTACAGTACCCCTACATGTAATATGCTGACAAAAAGCTCTGGTGCACCTTTCAGATAATAACAGCTAAAATTAGAAACAAACTGGGTCAAAGCCACCAAACAAAGAAATTAAAGGAAAATGTGTAGGAGAGTACATAAAAACTTTAGAGGCCATTTTCTCAAAATGGCTGTCATACAACTTAATGACTTTAAACATTTTTGTATAACAAGCTTTATTCAAGCACCAAAATAATCAACAGAATGTATACTTTCCAGTGATATGTATATCTCAAAATGCCCCAAATGGTAGTTAAGACTGATTTCGTGCTGGCAGATCACATATAAAGAGTTCAAGTTCATATTGTTTATAGCCCAGCTGACTACAACAGCCATATCAGGGCTAACACCAGGTCAAAAACAACATCAAGTCACAAGAAGAGTGTTTATAGCCCAGCTGACTACAACAGCCATATCAGGGCTAACACCAGGTTCAAAAACAACACCAAGTCACAAGAAGAGTGTTTATAGCCCAGCTGACTACAACAGCCATATCAGGGCTAACACCAGGTCAAAAACAACATCAAGTCACAAGAAGAGTGTTTATAGCCCAGCTGACTACAACAGCCATATCAGGGCTAACACCAGGTCAAAAACAACATCAAGTCACAAGAAGAGTGTTTATAGCCCAGCTGACTACAACAGCCATATCAGGGCTAACACCAGGTCAAAAACAACACCAAGTCACAAGAAGAGTGTTTATAGCCCAGCTGACTACAACAGCCATATCAGGCTAACACCAGGTAAAACAACACCAAGTCATATGAAGAGTGTTTATAGCCCAGCTGACTACAACAGCCATATCAGGGCTAACACCAGGTTAAAAACAACATCCAAGTCACAAGAAGAGTGTTTATAGCCCAGCGACTACAACAGCCAATCAGGGCTAACACCAGGTCAAAAACAACACCAAGTCACAAGAAGAGTGTTTATAGCCCAGCTGACTACAACAGCCATATCAGGGCTAACACCAGGTCAAAAACAACACCAAGTCACAAGAAGAGTGTTTATAGCCCAGCTGACTACAACAGCCATATCAGGGCTAACACCAGGTCAAAAACAACACCAAGTCATATGAAGAGTGTTTATAGCCCAGCTGACTACAACAGCCATATCAGGGCTAACACCAGGTCAAAAACAACACCAAGTCACAAGAAGAGTGTTTATAGCCCAGCTGACTACAACAGCCATATCAGGGCTAACACCAGGTCAAAAACAACACCAAGTCACAAGAAGAGTGTTTATAGCCCAGCTGACTACAACAGCCATATCAGGGCTAACACCAGGTCTAAAAACAACACCAAGTCACATGAAGAGTGTTTATAGCCCAGCTGACTACAACAGCCATATCAGGGCTAACACCAGGTCAAAAACAACACCAAGTCACAAGAAGAGTGTTTATAGCCCAGCTGACTACAACAGCCATATCAGGCTAACACCAGGTCAAAAACAACACAAGTCCACAAGAAGAGTGTTTATAGCCCAGCTGACTACAACAGCCATATCAGGGCTAACACCAGGTCAAAAACAACATCAAGTCACAAGAAGAGTGTTTATAGCCCAGCTGACTACAACAGCCATATCAGGGCTAACACCAGGTCAAAACAACACCAAGTCACAAGAAGAGTGTTTATAGCCCAGCTGACTACAACAGCCATATCAGGGCTAACACCAGGTTAAAAACAACATCAAGTCACAAGAAGAGTGTTTATAGCCCAGCTGACTACAACAGCCATATCAGGGCTAACACCAGGTTAAAAACAACATCAAGTCACAAGAAGAGTGTTTATAGCCCAGCTGACTACAACAGCCATATCAGGGCTAACACCAGGTCAAAAACAACACCAAGTCACAAGAAGAGTGTTTATAGCCCAGCTGACTACAACAGCCATATCAGGGCTAACACCAGGTTAAAAACAACATCAAGTCACAAGAAGAGTGTTTATAGCCCAGCTGACTACAACAGCCATATCAGGGCTAACACCAGGTCAAAAACAACATCAAGTCACAAGAAGAGTGTTTATAGCCCAGCTGACTACAACAGCCATATCAGGGCTAACACCAGGTCAAAAACAACATCAAGTCACAAGAAGAGTGTTTATAGCCCAGCTGACTACAACAGCCATATCAGGGCTAACACCAGGTCAAAAACAACACCAAGTCACAAGAAGAGTGTTTATAGCCCAGCTGACTACAACAGCCATATCAGGGCTAACACCAGGTCAAAAACAACATCAAGTCCAAGAAGAGTGTTTATAGCCCAGCTGACTACAACAGCCATATCAGGGCTAACACCAGGTCAAAAACAACATCAAGTCATATGAAGAGTGTTTATAGCCCAGCTGACTACAACAGCCATATCAGGGCTAACACCAGGTTAAAAACAACATCAAGTCACAAGAAGAGTGTTTATAGCCCAGCTGACTACAACAGCCATATCAGGGCTAACACCAGGTTAAAAACAACATCAAGTCACAAGAAGAGTGTTTATAGCCCAGCTGACTACAACAGCCATATCAGGGCTAACACCAGGTCAAAAACAACATCAAGTCACAAGAAGAGTGTTTATAGCCCAGCTGACTACAACAGCCATATCAGGGCTAACACCAGGTTAAAAACAACACCAAGTCATATGAAGAGTGTTTATAGCCCAGCTGACTACAACAGCCATATCAGGGCTAACACCAGGTTAAAAACAACATCAAGTCACAAGAAGAGTGTTTATAGCCCAGCTGACTACAACAGCCATATCAGGGCTAACACCAGGTCAAAAACAACATCAAGTCACAAGAAGAGTGTTTATAGCCCAGCTGACTACAACAGCCATATCAGGGCTAACACCAGGTCAAAAAACAACATCAAGTCACAAGAAGAGTGTTTATAGCCCAGCTGACTACAACAGCCATATCAGGGCTAACACCAGGTTAAAAACAACATCAAGTCACAAGAAGAGTGTTTATAGCCCAGCTGACTACAACAGCCATATCAGGGCTAACACCAGGTCAAAAACAACATCAAGTCACAAGAAGAGTGTTTATAGCCCAGCTGACTACAACAGCCATATCAGGGCTAACACCAGGTCAAAAACAACATCAAGTCACAAGAAGAGTGTTTATAGCCCAGCTGACTACAACAGCCATATCAGGGCTAACACCAGGTTAAAAACAACATCAAGTCACAAGAAGAGTGTTTATAGCCCAGCTGACTACAACAGCCATATCAGGGCTAACACCAGGTCAAAAACAACACCAAGTCACAAGAAGAGTGTTTATAGCCCAGCTGACTACAACAGCCATATCAGGGCTAACACCAGGTTAAAAACAACATCAAGTCACAAGAAGAGTGTTTATAGCCCAGCTGACTACAACAGCCATATCAGGGCTAACACCAGGTTAAAAACAACATCAAGTCACAAGAAGAGTGTTTATAGCCCAGCTGACTACAACAGCCATATCAGGGCTAACACCAGGTTAAAAACAACATCAAGTCACAAGAAGAGTGTTTATAGCCCAGCTGACTACAACAGCCATATCAGGGCTAACACCAGGTTAAAAACAACACCAAGTCATACGAAGAGTGTTTATAGCCCAGCTGACTACAACAGCCATATCAGGGCTAACACCAGGTTAAAAACAACATCAAGTCACAAGAAGAGTGTTTATAGCCCAGCTGACTACAACAGCCATATCAGGGCTAACACCAGGTTAAAAACAACATCAAGTCACAAGAAGAGTGTTTATAGCCCAGCTGACTACAACAGCCATATCAGGGCTAACACCAGGTTAAAAACAACACCAAGTCATATGAAGAGTGTTTATAGCCCAGCTGACTACAACAGCCATATCAGGGCTAACACCAGGTCAAAAACAACACCAAGTCATATGAAGAGTGTTTATGAAAGATAAAAAGAAAGACAGACAATGACCAACAGACAGAAATATAAAAAGACAGACAGACAGACAATGACCAATAGACAGAAATATAAAAAGACACAGACAGACAATGACCAACAGACAGAAATATAAAAAGACAGACAGACAATGACCAACAGACAGAAATATAAAAAGACAGACAATGACCAACAGACAGAAAGATAAAAAGACAGACAGACAATGACAAACAGACAGAAATATAAAAAGACAGACAGACAATGACCAACAGACAGAAAGATAAAAAGACAGACAATGACCAACAGAAAGATAAAAAGACAGACAGACAATGACCAACAGACAGAAATATAAAAAGACAGACACACAATGACCAACAGACAGAAATATAAAAAGACAGACAGACAGACAATGACCAACAGACAGAAAGATAAAAAGACAGACAGACAGACAATGACCAACAGACAGAAATATAAAAAGACAGACAGACAGACAATGACCAACAGACAGAAAGATAAAAAGACAGACAGACAGACAATGACCAACAGACAGAAAGATAAAAAGACAGACAGACAGACAATGACCAACAGACAGAAATATAAAAAGACAGACAGACAATGACCAACAGACAGAAAGATAAAAAGACAGACAATGACCAACAGAAAGATAAAAAGACAGACAGACAATGACCAACAGACAGAAATATAAAAAGACAGACAGACAGACAATGACCAACAGACAGAAAGATAAAAAGGCAGACAATGACCAACAGAAAGATAAAAAGACAGACAGACAATGACCAACAGACAGAAATATAAAAAGACAGACAGACAGACAATGACCAACAGACAGAAATATAAAAAGACAGACAGACAGACAATGACCAACAGACAGAAAGATAAAAAGACACAGACAGACAATGACCAACAGACAGAAATATAAAAAGACAGACAATGACCAACAGACAGAAAGATAAAAAGACAGACAGACAATGACCAACAGACAGAAAGATAAAAAGACAGACACACAATGACCAACAGACAGAAATATAAAAAGACAGACAGACAATGACCAACAGACAGAAAGATAAAAAGACAGACAGACAGACAATGACCAACAGACAGAAATATAAAAAGACAGACAGACAATGACCAACAGACAGAAATATAAAAAGACAGACAGACAGACAATGACCAACAGACAGAAAGATAAAAAGACAGACAGACAGACAATGACCAACAGACAGAAATATAAAAAGACAGACAGACAGACAATGACCAACAGACAGAAAGATAAAAAGACAGACAGACAGACAATGACCAACAGACAGAAATATAAAAAGACAGACAGACAATGACCAACAGACAGAAATATAAAAAGACAGACAGACAATGACCAACAGACAGAAATATAAAAAGACAGACAATGACCAACAGACAGAAAGATAAAAAGACAGACAGACAATGATCAACAGACAGAAAGATAAAAAGACAGACAGACAATGACCAACAGACAGAAAGATAAAAAGACACAGACAGACAATGACCAACAGACAGAAATATAAAAAGACAGACAATGACCAACAGACAGAAAGATAAAAAGACAGACAGACAATGACCAACAGACAGAAAGATAAAAAGACAGACACACAATGACCAACAGACAGAAATATAAAAAGACAGACAGACAATGACCAACAGACAGAAATATAAAAAGACAGACAATGACCAACAGACAGAAAGATAAAAAGACAGACAGACAATGACCAACAGACAGAAATATAAAAAGACAGACAGACAATGACCAACAGACAGAAATATAAAAAGACAGACCGACAATGACCAACAGACAGAAAGATAAAAAGACAGACAGACAATGACCAACAGATTGAAAGAGAAAGGGAAGAACAGACAGACAATGACCAACAGAGGGACAACAACAGACTGGACAGAAGACAGACAGACAACAGACAGACAGGGACACAGAGTGTGGGTTGGAAGGCATATGTCAGTCTACAAAAGAGCATTGTGAGCCACAAAAACAATGGAATAGAGAAACAACTTGATCACACACACACACACACACACACACACACACACACCACAGGGAATACACCTTGCATAATAAAGGAATATGTCAAATAAAAGCTACCACAAAACTGATCTGAAACCTCGCATAAATATCAATGCGTGAAGTCAATTTCTACTGAAAAGGTGCAAATCTGTTAATAAATGAATAAAGAAGTAACTAAATATTTTCAACAAATAACAGAAAAGGACAAATAAGCCACTAAAGACTTTCTGCAAATAACAAAGAGATGCTCACAGCACGATAAAACCCTGTCAAAGGACAGGGAACTACTACAAAAGAAAAAGTTGAGTTCTTCCCCCTGTCTGCAAAGCCCTTTGTACATCTTTTGCATGACTGTGACCATGACAACAGATAAGGGGTGAAGGAGCAGAATCAAGACAGACGACATAGTTAGTGGCACATTTTTACTGGAGTTTAAACCCAAAACCTCAAAAATGATGTACAGCGCGTAAACGCATTTATGGTTTGTAAGTAACAATTCATTATCTCTAGATCCCCAATGCAATCTATCAAGCACATCCACAACACCAAACATCGAACATGGAATCATACATATTACATTATAGTAGCCAGTAGTCAACTGGGTATACATCCAACATCCAAACAGAAGGTACCAGGTTCAATCCACCTTAACACCTTAACTGACTTGTCTGTCTGTCTGTCTGTCTTCATTGTGTTTGTGTTATCATTTCACTGACTTGTCTGTCTGTCTGTCTTCACTGACCATGACTAAGGTCACTGCATCATCATTACTGCAAATATTTAGGTTTTCCTTTTTTTTTAAAGATTTGTTGTGTGAAAGGGGGAGGGTGGACAGTGTTTTATCAGACAGCTGTATATGCATAGTGTGGCCCACAGTGTGCAGACAGTGTGTTGTTGCGTAGTGGGCACACATCATCTTTGGTGGGTTTCCATGCGGGCTGTCTTCAGCTTTCCATAATCATCACCACCCAAAGAACGACATAAGCTCTTTCCAAAATATCGAAAGACAGTTCAGGCAGGGTTGCGTTCTGTCACCAGATTTGTTTTCACTTTACAGCAAAAGCATCAAGAGGAACACTGAAGAATGCCCTGGGATAGATGTTGGAGGAAAAATGACAGAGAAAGTTTGTTACACAGATGGCACTGTGCTAATATAAAGGTTGGAGGAAAAATAACAGACAATGTTAAACAGATGGCACTGTGCTAATATAAATGTTGGAGGAAAAATAACAGACAATGTTAAACAGATGGCACTGTGCTAATATAAATGTTGGAGGAAAAATAACAGACAATGTTAAACAGATGGCACTGTGCTAATATAAATGTTGGAGGAAAAATAACAGACAATGTTAAACAGATGGCACTGTGCTAATATAAATGTTGGAGGAAAAATAACAGACAATGTTAAACAGATGGCACTGTGCTAATATAAAGATTGGAGGAAAAATAACAGACAATGTTAAACAGACGGCACTGTGCTAATATAAATGTTGGAGGAAAAATAACAGACAATGTTTGTTACACAGATGGCACTGTGCTAATATAAATGTTGGAGGAAAAATAACAGACAATGTTACACAGATGGCACTGTGCTAATATAAAGGTTGGAGGAAAAATAACAGACAATGTTTGTTACACAGATGGCACTGTGCTAATATAAAGGTTGGAGGAAAAATAACAGACAATGTTACACAAATATGGCACTTGTGCTAATATAAATGTTGGAGGAAAAATAACAGACAATGTTAAACAGATGGCACTGTGCTAATATAAAGGTTGGAGGAAAAATAACAGACAACGTTGTTACACAGATGGCACTGTGCTAATATAAAGGTTGGAGGAAAAATAACAGACGTTACACAGATGGCACTGTGCTAATATAAAGGTTGGAGGAAAAATAACAGACAACGTTGTTACACAGATGGCACTGTGCTAATATAAATGTTGGAGGAAAAATAACAGACAATGTTACACAGATGGCACTGTGCTAATATAAAGGTTGGAGGAAAAATAACAGACAATGTTTGTTACACAGATGGCACTGTGCTAATATAAAGGTTGGAGGAAAAATAACAGACAATGTTACACAAATGGCACTGTGCTAATATAAAGGTTGGAGGAAAAATAACAGACAACGTTGTTACACAGATGGCACTGTGCTAATATAAAGGTTGGAGGAAAAATAACAGACAATGTTACACAGATGGCACTGTGCTAATATAAAGGTTGGAGGAAAAATAACAGACAATGTTACACAGATGGCACTGTGCTAATATAAAAGTTGGAGGAAAAATAACAGACAATGTTGTTACACAGATGGCACTGTGCTAATATAAAAGTTGGAGGAAAAATAACAGACAATGTTACACAAATGGCACTGTGCTAATATAAAGGTTGGAGGAAAAATAACAGACAATGTTACACAGATGGCACTGTGCTAATATAAATGTTGGAGGAAAAATAACAGACAATGTTACACAGATGGCACTGTGCTAATATAAATGTTGGAGGAAAAATAACAGACAAAGTTACACAGATGGCACTGTGCTAATATAAAGATTGGAGGAAAAATAACAGACAATGTTACACAGATGGCACTGTGCTAATATAAAGATTGGAGGAAAAATAACAGACAATGTTACACAGATGGCACTGTGCTAATATAAAGATTGGATGAAAAATAACAGACAAAGTTACACAGATGGCACTGTGCTAATATAAAGGTTGGAGGAAAAATAACAGACAAAGTTACACAGATGGCACTGTGCTAATATAAAGGTTGGAGGAAAAATAACACAATGTTACACAGATGGCACTGTGCTAATATAAAGGTTGGAGGAAAAATAACGGACAAAGTTACACAGATGGCACTGTGCTAATATAAAGGTTGGAGGAAAAATAACAGACAATGTTACACAGATGGCACTGTGCTAATATAAATGTTGGAGGAAAAATAACAATGTTACACAGATGGCACTGTGCTAATATAAAGGTTGGAGGAAAAATAACAATGTTACACAGATGGCACTGTGCTAATATAAATGTTGGAGGAAAAATAACAATGTTACACAGATGGCACTGTGCTAATATAAATGTTGGAGGAAAAATAACAATGTTACACAGATGGCACTGTGCTAATATAAATGTTGGAGGAAAAATAACAATGTTACACAGATGGCACTGTGCTAATATAAATGTTGGAGGAAAAATAACAAAGTTACACAGATGGCACTGTGCTAATATAAATGTTGGAGGAAAAATAACAATGTTACACAGATGGCACTGTGCTAATATAAAGGTTGGAGGAAAAATAAACAATGTTACACAGATGGCACTGTGCTAATATAAAGGTTGGAGGAAAAATAACAGACAATGTTACACAGATGGCACTGTGCTAATATAAAGGTTGGAGGAAAAATAACAGACAATGTTACACAGATGGCACTGTGCTAATATAAAGGTTGGAGGAAAAATAACAAAGTTACACAGATGGCACTGTGCTAATATAAAGGTTGGAGGAAAAATAACAATGTTACACAGATGGCACTGTGCTAATATAAATGTTGGAGGAAAAATAAACAATGTTACACAGATGGCACTGTGCTAATATAAAGGTTGGAGGAAAAAAATAACAATGTTACACAGATGGCACTGTGCTAATATAAATGTTGGAGGAAAAATAACAATGTTACACAGATGGCACTGTGCTAATATAAATGTTGGAGGAAAAATAACAATGTTACACAGATGGCACTGTGCTAATATAAATGTTGGAGGAAAAATAACAAAGTTACACAGATGGCACTGTGCTAATATAAATGTTGGAGGAAAAATAACAAAGTTACACAGATGGCACTGTGCTAATATAAATGTTGGAGGAAAAATAACAAAGTTACACAGATGGCACTGTGCTAATATAAATGTTGGAGGAAAAATAACAAAGTTACACAGATGGCACTGTGCTAATATAAATGTTGGAGGAAAAATAACAATGTTACACAGATGGCACTGTGCTAATATAAAGGTTGGAGGAAAAATAACAATGTTACACAGATGGCACTGTGCTAATATAAATGTTGGAGGAAAAATAACAATGTTACACAGATGGCACTGTGCTAATATAAATGTTGGAGGAAAAATAACAAAGTTACACAGATGGCACTGTGCTAATATAAATGTTGGAGGAAAAATAACAAAGTTACACAGATGGCACTGTGCTAATATAAATGTTGGAGGAAAAATAACAAAGTTACACAGATGGCACTGTGCTAATATAAATGTTGGAGGAAAAATAACAATGTTACACAGATGGCACTGTGCTAATATAAAGGTTGGAGGAAAAATAACAATGTTACACAGATGGCACTGTGCTAATATAAAGGTTGGAGGAAAAATAACAATGTTACACAGATGGCACTGTGCTAATATAAAGGTTGGAGGAAAAATAACAAAGTTACACAGATGGCACTGTGCTAATATAAATGTTGGAGGAAAAATAACAAAGTTACACAGATGGCACTGTGCTAATATAAATGTTGGAGGAAAATAACAAAGTTACACAGATGGCACTGTGCTAATATAAATGTTGGAGGAAAAATAACAATGTTACACAGATGGCACTGTGCTAATATAAAGGTTGGAGGAAAAATAACAATGTTACACAGATGGCACTGTGCTAATATAAAGGTTGGAGGAAAAATAACAATGTTACACAGATGGCACTGTGCTAATATAAAGGTTGGAGGAAAAATAACAATGTTACACAGATGGCACTGTGCTAATATAAAGGTTGGAGGAAAAATAACAGACAATGTTACACAGATGGCACTGTGCTAATATAAAGGTTGGAGGAAAAATAACAGACAATGTTACACAGATGGCACTGTGCTAATATAAAGGTTGGAGGAAAAATAACAGACAATGTTACACAGATGGCACTGTGCTAACAGAAAATGTAAAAGACCTACCCTTCATGTTTATGAGCTATATTAACAATGCGTGTTTCTATCACCACAAATCCTAGTTGTTGTTTTTTGTTTTGTTTGTTTATTTGTTTGTTTGTTTTTGTTCTGGTTTTTATTAAGGTTCTTTTTTGCAGCACAATCTATGTATTCCCTCTTTGGCGGGTGTCCGCACCAGGTATTTTCATTTTACCACAAACCACAAGCATGTGAACATTTTGGGTTAATTGGAATTTTTTCACATGGTGCGATTGTCAATACATTTTGCAGTTTCGTTTTGCACATGTATCAAGTCCGTTTCAAAAATAAATTTTAAGAAATGTTTGAAACACAACATGTAGACAATCCTTGCTGCCATACTTTTGACTGTGTCAGGGCAATGATGCATAAGTCTACACAATGAATATGTCAGCAGTTACAGACAACATATCTATATTACTGTCATTTATCAACCCCATCAGTTACAGACAACATATCTATATTACTGTCATTTATCAACCCCATCAGTTACAGACAACATATCTATATTACTGTCATTTATCAACCTATCAGTTACAGACAACATATCTATATTACTGTCATTTATCAACCCCATCAGTTACAGACAACATATCTATATTACTGTCATTTATCAACCCCATCAGTTACAGACAACATATCTATATTACTGTCATTTATCAACCCCATCAGTTACAGACAACATATCTATATTACTGTCATTTATCAACCCCATCAGTTACAGACAACATATCTATATTACTGTCATTTATCAACCCTATCAGTTACAGACAACATATCTATATTACTGTCATTTATCAACCCCATGTTACACACAACATATCTATATTACTGTCATTTATCAACCCCATCAGTTACACACAACATATCTATATTACTGTCATTTATCAACCCCATCAGTTACAGACAACATATCTATATTACTGTCATTTATCAACCCCATCAGTTACAGACAACATATCTATATTACTGTCATTTATCAACCCCATCAGTTACAGACAACATATCTATATTACTGTCATTTATCAACCCCATCAGTTACACACAACATATCTATATTACTGTCATTTATCAACCCCATCAGTTACACACAACATATCTATATTACTGTCATTTATCAACCCCATTTTACAGCCAACAGTTACAGACAACATATCTATATTACTGTCATTTATCAACCCCATCAGTTACACACAACATATCTATATTACTGTCATTTATCAACCCCATCAGTTACAGACAACATATCTATATTACTGTCATTTATCAACCCCATCAGTTACAGACAACATATCTATATTACTGTCATTTATCAACCCCATTTTACAGCCAACAGTTACAGACAACATATCTATATTACTGTCATTTATCAACCCCATCAGTTACAGACAACATATCTATATTACTGTCATTTATCAACCCCATCAGTTACAGACAACATATCTATATTACTGTCATTTATCAACCCCATCAGTTACACACAACATATCTATATTACTGTCATTTATCAACCCCATCAGTTACACACAACATATCTATATTACTGTCATTTATCAACCCCATCAGTTACACACAACATATCTATATTACTGTCATTTATCAACCCCATCAGTTACACACAACATATCTATATTTCTGTCATTTATCAACCCCATCAGTTATAGACAACATATCTATATTACTGTCATTTATCAACCCCATCAGTTACAGACAACATATCTATATTACTGTCATTTATCAACCCCATCAGTTACAGACAACATATCTATATTACTGTCATTTATCAACCCCATCAGTTATAGACAACATATCTATATTACTGTCATTTATCAACCCCATCAGTTACAGACAACATATCTATATTACTGTCATTTATCAACCCCATCAGTTACACACAACATATCTATATTACTGTCATTTATCAACCCCATCAGTTACAGACAACATATCTATATTTCTGTCATTTATCAACCCCATTTTACATCCATGTAATTACAAACATCTACATTTCTCTGGTTTATTGAACCCCCTTTTTTAAAGGCATTTTATCAACAATATTTTTTTGGTTTATCACCCCATTTTTTTTACAGTCATGTAATGACAACATATCTTTTTTTTATTTATCCCCCCCCCCCCCCCCCAATGTTTACACTCATTTAATGACAACATAAACTACATTTCTCTGGTGTATCGCCCCCAATTCTTATTGTCATTTAATGACAATACATCTACATGTAATTTTTTTTATTTATCGCCCCCAATTTTTACAATCATTTAATAGCAATATATCTACATTTTTTTTTTATTTATCGCTCCCATTTTTTACAGTCATTTACCGACAACACATCTACATTTCTTTGTTTATCGCCCCATTTTTCACAGTCATAATGCGCTGAGCTTTACAAATGTAGCCAAGCATGCAGAAAGAAACAAACAGTAGCCAGGCATTAAGATAATCACAAAAACACACACACATACACAAAAACACACACAAAAAAAGCCTTACACTCAGAGAAAAAAAACTACAGGATCTGCCGACAATATCAACCCACCACAACTACAATAATAATGTGGGATATTTCACAAACAGAAGGCCGCATTAACAACACCAGGACACAATACACAGACACACAGCTATATATCATCTAATCAAACTTCTCACCTCATCACAAATCTGGTGTGAGTGCAGTGACTTTAAAACAGAAACAAAAGTCATCTTTTTAAAGACATGTACCTCAGGGATCGTTAGTGTTGTTGTTTTTGGTTAAAGCCCAGCTGACCGAGTAGAGCCATATCACGGCTACAACCATTCCAACACACACACAATACTTCAACAGGAAAAAAAGGAAAAGAAAATTAAGTACACATATCAATGCATTCACACACATAATCTAAGGACATGCCCCTGGCGCTGACCAGTCCGTCCAATTTATCACACAAGGGAATTAAAAAACACACCTGAATACAAAGTTAAGCATAACTAAGGACACTAAAATAAATATAAAAATGGGCCTAAATTATCTAAAATTGCTTTCACATATCTCATTTCCCTAGAGCCAAAAATGCACTTACTGCATGTACCCAAATGTCACTCCTATGAGAAAGTATGTAAGACTTTATTGAACACATACAGGCGAATGGACCAATAAGGAAGAAATTGATAGAAAGAAATGACAGAAAGCAAAGGAGGAAGAAAGAAACAAAGAGTGACAGAAACCAGGAAATTTCTAGCACAGAATTTCCAGAAGGTAAGGATACTATTTACACTGAAAGAGCCCCTGGCAACCCCATGAGGGGGAGGGGGGGGACTCAGGGATCACCCACACTTTTGATAAGTACTAAGACATGTAGCCCAAGTATAACCAACGTTGTAGATAAAATATGTGTGTAAAGACAGTACCCCAGGTATAATCCACGTTGTAGATAAAACATGTGTGTAAAGACAGTACCCCAGATATAATCCACGTTGTAGATAAAACATGTCAGTACCCCATATATAATCCACGTTGTAGATAAAACATGTCAGTACCCCTGGTATAATCCACGTTGTAGATAAAACATGTGTGTAAAGACAGTACCCCAGATATAATCCACGTTGTAGATAAAACATGTCAGTACCCCATATATAATCCACGTTGTAGATAAAACATGTGTGTAAAGACAGTACCCCAGGTATAATCCACGTTGTAGATAAAATATGTGTGTAAAGACAGTACCCCAGATATAATCCACGTTGTAGATAAAACATGTCAGTACCCCAGATATAATCCACGTTGTAGATAAAACATGTGTGTAAAGACAGTACCCCAGGTATAATCCACGTTGTAGATAAAACATGTGTGTAAAGACAGTACCCCAGATATAATCCACGTTGTAGATAAAACATGTCAGTACCCCAGATATAATCCACGTTGTAGATAAAACATGTCAGTACCCCAGGTATAATCCACGTTGTAGATAAAACATGTGTGTAAAGACAGTACCCCAGATATAATCCACGTTGTAGATAAAACATGTGTGTAAAGACAGTACCCCAGATATAATCCACGTTGTAGATAAAACATGTGTGTAAAGACAGTACCCCAGGTATAATCCACGTTGTAGATAAAATATGTGTGTAAAGACAGTACCCCAGGTATAATCCACGTTGTAGATAAAACATGTGTGTAAAGACAGTACCCCAGATATAATCCACGTTGTAGATAAAACATGTCAGTACCCCAGGTATAATCCACGTTGTAGATAAAATATGTGTGTAAAGACAGTACCCCAGGTATAATCCACGTTGTAGATAAAATATGTGTGTAAAGACAGTACCCCAGGTATAATCCATGTTGTAGATAAAACATGTGTGTAAAGACAGTACCCCAGGTATAATCCACGTTGTAGATAAAACATGTCAGTACCCCATATATAATCCACGTTGTAGATAAAACATGTCAGTACCCCTGGTATAATCCACGTTGTAGATAAAACATGTCAGTACCCCATATATAATCCACGTTGTAGATAAAACATGTCAGTACCCCATATATAATCCACGTTGTAGATAAAACATGTCAGTACCCCTGGTATAATCCACGTTGTAGATAAAACATGTCAGTACCCCTGGTATAATCCACGTTGTAGATAAAACATGTCAGTACCCCTGGTATAATCCACCACGGACCATGATTAATGACCAGTTGGAATTTCCGTGTGCGTGTGGAAGGAGATTCACCACCAAACGCGGCATGAAGATCCACAGGACAAAAATGGGCTGTTTGAAGACACATACGAACCAGCAGCAGCGCACTGCGATAGCAGGTGAGACGTTGGATGACCAAGGCCAGGAATTAAACCATAGTGCCAAGGACATCCACGCTGACGGTTCTGATGCGGATTTTGCACAAGCTCTTAACGCCAAACGTGGAAAACTCAATTTGCCGCCTGCCGGTGCAAAAGAACAATGGGAGAAATTAGATGAGGAACTTGTCCTTAAGCTGAATGCGCTAATAGGGAACAGTACGCTGGAACACAAACTTGACACATACGGAGACATCATATACTCTATCTGCAGGGACACTTATGGAGTGAAGCAGCCAAAGACAAAAACGCCTCCCCAGAAATCCAGAAGACAGCAGCAGATGGAGAGCATCCGGAGGGAGAAAAGGAAGCTTAAAAAGCGAATGAAAACTGCCTCAGAATTCGAGAAGCAAGGGCTCCTGGAACTCTGGAAAGATCTGAAGGCCAAACACAATGCTCTCAGCAAAGTGGAATCAGCAAGGCGAAGAAAGAGCAAAAAGAAGAAGACTCAAGATCGTTTCTTCAAAGATCCCTTTGACTTTGCAAGAAAGCTGTTTGAACAACCCAAATCAGGGACTCTCACAGTGGGCAAGGAAACCCTAGAGCAGCATCTCAGGGAAACATATTCCGATTCTCAGCGCGAGGCACCACTTGAAATCCAAAATCTGGTTTGGCCTGCAGCGCCAGAAGGAAAATTCAATAACAAACCACCAACACTGGATGAAGTGAAGAACGTAGTAAAGAAAGCCAGAGCCAAGTCAGCACCTGGACCAAACGGAATACCATACCTGCTCTACAAGAAATGCCCAAAAGTGCTCGAGTGGCTCCACAAGATGATTCGATCAGCATGGAGGAACCAGAAGATTAGCAACCAATGGATGAGAGCTGAAGGAGTGTACATTCCGAAGGAGCAGAACTCCAGCAGCATCAATCAGTTCAGGCCAATATCACTTCTGAACGTCGAGGGGAAAATCTTCTTCTCTGTTATGGCAGCAAGATTGACAAAATACCTGACTGAAAACAAGTATCTGGATATGTCAGTCCAAAAGGGAGGCATACCAGGAATGCCTGGATGCTTGGAACATGCCACGTTGATTTGGGATGCCATCCAAAAAGCAAGAACAGAGAAGAGAGACATTGACGTAGTTTGGCTTGATCTGGCGAATGCATATGGATCAGTTCCACACGATATGATCCAGCTGGCTCTTGAAATGTATCACATCCCAGAAAACATCCGAACAATGCTGAGGAAGTATTTCCAAGGGTTCTCAATGCGGTTCTCTACCAAAGAATACACCACGGACTGGATAGACCTAGAGGTGGGCATTGCAATGGGCTGTGCAATCTCTCCCATACTGTTCGTGTTGGCAATGGAAGTCATCTTGAAAGCTGCAATGAAGAGTTCAGGTCCAGTGAATCTGGGAGATGGATACCAGATGCCTCCTCTGAAAGCTTTCATGGATGACACAACAGTCTTGTCCACGGATGAGGAAGAGACACACCAAATCTTAAAGCAGCTGGATGAGCTGGTGGCCTCTTCAAGAATGAGGTTCAAACCTAAGAAATCCCGAAGTCTCTCACTGCGAAAAGGAAAAGTGGCAGATTCAGTCAAATTCATGGTAGCCAACCAAGCCATCCCCACTGTCACAGAAGAGCCAGTAAAAAGTCTCGGAAGATGGTATGATGACTCCCTGAAAGACACACAAAGGGATGTGAAACCAAGCAAACAGCAGAAGAAGGCCTGAAGAAAATAGATAACTGCGGACTGCCAGGCAAATACAAAGTCTGGTGTCTACAGTTCATGCTGATACCAAAGCTGCTGTGGCCACTGCTAATCTATGACATTTGCACCAGCACAGTCGAAGCAATGGAAGCCAAAATCAACAAATACACAAGAAAATGGCTCGGTGTCCCACCTGGTCTCACTGATGTTGCATTCTACTGTCGTCAAGCAATGCTGAAGCTACCTCTCAAATCCATAGTGGAGGAATACAAAGTTGGAAAAGCAAGACTGTTGAGCATGCTGGAGGAATCGGAGGACAATATCGTGAGAGCAGTTCATCCAAAGCTGAGAACTGGCAGAAAGTGGAAAGTCCAAGAGGCTGTAAACAATGCCAAGAGAAACCTCAGCATCAAAGAAATAATTGGACACACGCAAACCAACAGACAGGGACTGGGAGCAACAAAAATGCAGTGGTGGTCCAAAGCCAAAGGGAAGGAAAAAAGAGACATGATCATACAGGAGTTGAAGGAAGAAGAAGATGTCAAAAGAGTGCAGAAGGCAGTCCAGCAAGGTCAACAGGGGCAATGGACAACATGGGACAGTGCACTCCAAAGAAGTCTCAGCTGGAACGATATGTGGCACATGGCTCCTCTAAGGATAAGCTTCCTCCTCAGATCTGTATATGACCTGCTCCCCTCGAATGCAAACTTAGTGAAATGGGGGAAAGCAGACGACCCAGCATGTCCGCTCTGTCAGAAGAAACAAACAGTGGAACATGTCCTAAGCTCTTGCAAAGTAGCGCTAGCCCAAGGAAGGTATACATGGAGGCACAACCAAGTTCTGAAAGTGATCACAGATGTGGTTAGCGAAAAAAACCATGACCCCAAACGCACCAATTGCTATGACAACGTTCTACAAAGCAGGAGGGAAACAGGTCTGGCCCGAAAGGGCTATGACAACCAGCACATTGCCAAAGGGTCTTCTGGATGGAGCAGTCGACTGGGAGTGTACAGCAGACCTCCCAGAGTGGAGAAATTACCCAGATGTCATCAGCAAGACAGGCATGAGACCAGACATCGCTCTCCACTCTGACTCCTCGAAACAAGTGATTCTGATAGAACTCACTGTGCCATACGAAAGCAGAATGGAAGAAGCACATATCTACAAGACCGAAAAATACGCCGGTCTTGCCAGCACCCTGAAGAAAGCAGGTCTGCGGGTCAAAATCTTCGCCATAGAGGTCGGGGCAAGAGGGTTTGTGGGCACCTCCGCTTATGATCTCATGAAACAACTCGCCATTTCTGGGAAGAAGAGGACTAGAGCCCTTAAAGCGATGGCAGAGGCAGCAGAAAGGAGCTCAAGCTGGATCTGGGCAAGGAGGAACCAAAAAAGTGAACTTCATAAGGATTAAATTCCCTACAGATGATGTGTGCCCCGTTAGCACATTGGTAAAACCGCGTACCGCAGTTCTGAAGCGCAGAATCGCCCAGGTTCGATCCCCGGCGTGGGAAAAAAAAAAAAAAAAAAAAGTAGACAACAGCAGAAGGGCATCCAGGAGTCATGACCTGGATGTGGCCCGGCCCCCCGAGAGTGTAAGGAATTCAGGGCCGAAACACTTGTCTAAAGGGGTTACTTCTCTGAAGACCTTCTGTTGTCTAGCTCTCCCTAGAGTTTCTTTCTACCACGTTGTAGATAAAACATGTCAGTACCCCTGGTATAATCCACGTTGTAGATAAAACATGTCAGTACCCCTGGTATAATCCACGTTGTAGATAAAACATGTCAGTACCCCTGGTATAATCCACGTTGTAGATAAAACATGTCAGTACCCCATATATAATCCACGTTGTAGATAAAACATGTCAGTACCCCATATATAATCCACGTTGTAGATAAAACATGTCAGTACCCCATATATAATCCACGTTGTAGATAAAACATGTCAGTACCCCATATATAATCCACGTTGTAGATAAAACATGTCAGTACCCCTGGTATAATCCACGTTGTAGATAAAACATGTCAGTACCCCTGGTATAATCCACGTTGTAGATAAAACATGTCAGTACCCCTGGTATAATCCACGTTGTAGATAAAACATGTCAGTACCCCTGGTATAATCCACGTTGTAGATAAAACATGTCAGTACCCCTGGTATAATCCACGTTGTAGATAAAACATGTCAGTACCCCTGGTATAATCCACGTTGTAGATAAAACATGTCAGTACCCCTGGTATAATCCACGTTGTAGATAAAACATGTCAGTACCCCTGGTATAATCCACGTTGTAGATAAAACATGTCAGTACCCCTGGTATAATCCACGTTGTAGATAAAACATGTCAGTACCCCTGGTATAATCCACGTTGTAGATAAAACATGTCAGTACCCCATATATAATCCACGTTGTAGATAAAACATGTCAGTACCCCATATATAATCCACGTTGTAGATAAAACATGTCAGTACCCCTGGTATAATCCACGTTGTAGATAAAACATGTCAGTACCCCAGGTATAATCCACGTTGTAGATAAAACATGTCAGTACCCCTGGTATAATCCACGTTGTAGATAAAACATGTCAGTACCCCAGGTATAATCCATGTTGTAGATAAAACATGTCAGTACCCCTGGTATAATCCACGTTGTAGATAAAACATGTCAGTACCCCTGGTATAATCCACGTTGTAGATAAAACATGTCAGTACCCCTGGTATAATCCACGTTGTAGATAAAACATGTCAGTACCCCATATATAATCCACGTTGTAGATAAAACATGTCAGTACCCCATATATAATCCACGTTGTAGATAAAACATGTCAGTACCCCTGGTATAATCCACGTTGTAGATAAAACATGTCAGTACCCCTGGTATAATCCACGTTGTAGATAAAACATGTCAGTACCCCTGGTATAATCCACGTTGTAGATAAAACATGTCAGTACCCCAGGTATAATCCACGTTGTAGATAAAACATGTCAGTACCCCTGGTATAATCCACGTTGTAGATAAAACATGTGTGTAAAGACACGTACCCCAGGTATAATCCACGTTGTAGATAAAACATGTGTGTAAAGACACGTACCCTGAGTATGACCAACGCTGTAGACAAAACATGTTTTTAAAGACGTGTAGGCCTACCCCAGGTATAACCCATATTTTAGATATGTCATGTTTTCAGACACATACGCCTGGTGTAACACTTTAGATATGTCATGTTTTCAGACACATACGCCTGGTGTAACACTTTAGATGTGTCATGTTTTCAGACACATACGCCTGGTGTAACACTTTAGATATGTCATGTTTTCAGACACACACGCCTGGTGTAACACTTTAGATATGTCATGTTTTCAGACACATACGCCTGGTGTAACACTTTAGATATGTCATGTTTTCAGACACACACGCCTGGTGTAACACTTTAGATATGTCATGTTTTCAGACACATACGCCTGGTGTAACACTTTAGATATGTCATGTTTTCAGACACACACGCCTGGTGTAACACTTTAGATATGTCATGTTTTCAGACACATACGCCTGGTGTAACACTTCAGACACACACGCCTGGTGTAACACTTTAGATATGTCATGTTTTCAGACACACACGCCTGGTGTAACACTTTAGATATGTCATGTTTTCAGACACACACGCCTGGTGTAACACTTCAGACACACACGCCTGGTGTAACACTTCAGACACATACGCCTGGTGTAACACTTTAGATATGTCATGTTTTCAGACACATACGCCTGGTGTAACACTTTAGATATGTCATGTTTTCTGACACATACGCCTGGTGTAACACTTTAGATATGTCATGTTTTCAGACACACACGCCTGGTGTAACACTTTAGATATGTCATGTTTTCAGACACACACGCCTGGTGTAACACTTTAGATATGTCATGTTTTCAGACACATACGCCTGGTGTAACACTTCAGACACACACGCCTGGTGTAACACTTTAGATATGTCATGTTTTCAGACACATACGCCTGGTGTAACACTTCAGACACATACGCCTGGTGTAAACACTTCAGACACATACGCCTGGTGTAACACTTCAGACACACACGCCTGGTGTAACACTTCAGATGTGTACATTAGCCCAAATATTTTAGATTGTCATGTTTTTTAAAGATACAGACCCAGTACAACCTATATTTTAGATATGTCATGTTTTTTAAAGATACAGACCCCAGGTACAACCTATATTTAGATATGTCATGTTTTTTAAAGATACAGACCCAGGTACAACCTATATTTTAGATATGTCATGTTTTTTAAAGATACAGACCCCAGGTACAACCTATATTTTAGATATGTAATATTTTCAATACTAATGTATTAAAGACACATACCCCAGATACAGGCTATATTTTAGGTAAGTAACGTTCTAAAAGACACATACCCAGATACAGGCTATATTTTAGATAGGTAACATTCTAAAAGACACATACCCCAGATACAGGCTATATTTTAGATAAGTAATGTACTAAAAGACACATACTCCAGATACAGGCTATATTTTAGATAGGTAAATTCTAAAAGACACATACCCCAGATACAGGCTATATTTTAGATAAGTAATGTACTTAAAGACACATACTCCAGATACAGGCTATATTTTAGATAAGTAATGTTCTAAAAGACACATACCCCAGATACAGGCTATATTTTAGATAAGTAACGTTCTTAAAGACACACACCCCAGATACAGGCTATATTTTAGATAAGTAATGTTCTAAAAGACACATACCCCAGATACAGGCTATATTTTAGATAAGTAATGTACTTAAAGACACACACCCCAGATACAGGCTATATTTTAGATAAGTAACATTCTAAAAGACACATACCCCAGATACAGGCTATATTTTAGATAAGTAATGTACTTAAAGACACATACCCCAGATACAGGCTATATTTTAGATAAGTAGCATTCTAAAAGACACATACCCCAGATACAGGCTACATTTTAGATAAGAATGTACTTAAAGACACATACCCCAGATACAGGCTACATTTTAGATAAGTAATGTACTTAAAGACACATACCCCAGATACAGGCTATATTTTAGATAAGTAATGTACTTAAAGACACATACCCCAGATACAGGCTAATTTTAGATAAGTAATGTACTTAAAGACACACACCCCAGATACAGGCTATATTTTAGATAAATAATGCATTTAAAGACACATACCCCAGATACAGGCTATATTTTAGATAAATAATGCATTTAAAAGACACACACCCCCAGATACAGGCTATATTTTAGATAAGTAACATTCTAAAAGACACATACCCCAGATACAGGCTATATTTTAGATAAATAATGCATTTAAAAGACACACACCCCAGATACAGGCTATATTTTAGATAAATAATGTATTAAAAGACACACACCCCAGATACAGGCTATATTTTAGATAAGTAATGTTCTAAAAGACACATACCCCAGATACAGGCTATATTTTAGATAAGTAATGTACTTAAAAGACACACACCCCAGATACAGGCTATATTTTAGATAAGTAACATTCTAAAAGACACATACCCCAGATACAGGCTATATTTTAGATAAGTAATGTACTTAAAGACACATACCCCAGATACAGGCTATATTTTAGATAAGTAATTCTTAAAGACACATACCCCAGATACAGGCTAATTTTAGATAAGTAATGTACTTAAAGACACATACCCCAGATACAGGCTACATTTTAGATAAGTAATGTACTTAAAGACACATACCCCAGATATCAGGCTATATTTTAGATAAGTAATGTACTTAAAGACACATACCCCAGATACAGGCTACATTTCAGATAAGTAATGTACTTAAAGACACACACCCCAGATACAGGCTATATTTTAGATAAATAATGCATTTAAAGACACATACCCCAGATACAGGCTATATTTTAGATAAATAATGCATTTAAAAGACACACACCCCAGATACAGGCTATATTTTAGATAAGTAACATTCTAAAAGACACATACCCCAGATACAGGCTATATTTTAGATAAATAATGCATTTAAAAGACACACACCCAGATACAGGCTATATTTTAGATAAATAATGTATTAAAAGACACACACCCCAGATACAGGCTATATTTTAGATAAGTAATGTTCTAAAAGACACATACCCCAGATACAGGCTATATTTTAGATAAATAATGTTCTAAAATGTTAGGCTTGATGGAGGAATGGAGGAAGGCTAAGAAAAACAAGGAAATATACAGGAAGATAAACAAAGAAATCAGGAATAGATGCAAAGAAGCTAAGGAAGCATGACTGAAAACAAAATGCAAAGAAATAGAAGACCAACACAAAACGGATCCTCAGGGTATGTACAGACGAATTGAAGAAATTGTCCACAGGAAAAATACATGCACATCAACTGGTTGCTTAAAATTGAAAAATGGTATGATTCTCATGGAAAAAGACAAAATATTAGACAGATGGGGACAGTACTTTATAGACCTTTTTGAAGGTGACAGAAACGCAGAACACATTATAAGAAAGAACTTTGAAGGACCACCCATAATGAAATATGAAGTTAGAGCAGCATTGAAAAAGATGAAACCAGGAAAAGCCTCAGACAACATTACCACAGAGATGATTGAAGCCCTGGAGGAATTCAGTATAGAAAAAATAACAGTCCTCTTACATGAAATTTACGACACTGGAAAAATCCCCAAAGATATGTCAAAATCAATTTTCATTGCACTTCCAAAGAAGACAGGGGCTATAGAATGCGAACTCCATCGCACAATTAGTTTGATGAGTCATGTAACCAGGATCCTATTTAGAATAATCATGATGAGGACAAGGAATAGAATCAAAGGAGAAATAGCAGATGAACAGTGTGGATTTGTGGAAGGGAAAGGAACTATTAATGCCATATACATCCTAAGAACTATCATAGAGAGGTCAATCGAGATGAATAAGGATTTGTATTTATGCTTTGTTGACTATACCAAGGCTTTCGATCAGGTAAGACATGAAGAATTGATCAACCAACTAGAAAGACTCAATATTGATGGAAAAGATCTACGAATAATCAGGAATGTGTACTGGGAACAAACAGCTGCAATGAGAATAGAAAACGATATAAGCTGTTTCCAAAACATCAGATGAGGAGTCAGACAGGGTTGTGATTTGTCACCAGATCTGTTTTTATTTTACTGCAAAAACATTATGAGAAACCTAGAAGAAGACCCTGGATTAAAGGTTGGAGGGAAAATGATAAACAACATTCAATACGCAGATGACACCCTGCTAATTGCAGAAAATGAAAGGGACCTACAAAACCTTGTGAATATACTAGAAATAGAAAGCAAAGGTAAGGGGTTGGAACTAAACAGCAGGAAGACTGAAGTCATGGTGATCAGTAAAAAACATGAAATCCCCTCATGCAAAATAACAGCAAACGGCACAACCTTGAGACAGGTTGATAAATTCAAATACCTGGGAGCGGTCATTTCACCAGACGGCAGATGCACATCAGAAATAGCCAGCAGAATCGGCCAAGCCAAAACAACATTCAAGAAGATGGAAAACATTCTTACCAACAAATGCCTATCAATTAACACCTGGAAGAGAGTTCTTGAATGTTATATAGAACCAATATTGTTGTACGGTTGCGAGGCGTGGACAGTCAACAAGCAAAGCCAGAACAAGATTGAGGTAGCCGAGATGTGGTTTCTAAGAAGGATGTTGAGAGTTCCATGGACAGCAAAGAAAACAAACGAGACAGTCTTGATGGAGGCAGACACAAGTAGATCATTCATAAGGAAGATTAGGAAAAGGCAGGCAATATTCATAGGCCATTTTCAACGGAAAAGCTGGAGGGAAGGAGAGCAGTGGGTAGACCCAGGGAGAAGATACTAGACGGACTTGCAGAGTGGCTGAAGACAAGGAGGGTGGAAGAGATGCTTGAGGCAACAAGAGATAGAGACAGATGGAAGTCCATAATCGCCAACGCCATGCTGCAAGGCACCTGATGATGATGATGAACGTTCTGAAAGACACATACCCCGGGTATAGGCTATATTTTAGATAAGTAATGTACTTAAAGACACATACCCCAGGTATAGCCCACATTTTGTTGTCCTCTCTTTTGACGGCGATAAACTCCAGCACAGGTTTGCCATCTATCTTCACGGTCTTCCCCTTGGCGTCACACTTCCACCTGTCATCATCATCGTTATCATCATCATCATCATCATCATAATCATCATAATCATCATCATATCTTCTTCTTCATCTTCATCATCGTCACCTTCACTGTCCTTGTCAGCATCATTATCATTGTCATCATTATCATTGTCATCATTATCATTGTCATCATTATCATTGTCATCATTATCATCATTGTGACAGTCATCATCCTCATTGTCATCCTCCTCATCTTCATCCTCCTCATCATCACCATCATCCTCGTTATCATCACTGTCATTGCTGTCATCATCAATTGTCGTCATCAATCATCATCCCTCCACAAACACATGCTCCCCTTTGCCATCACATTTCCATCTGTTGTTATCGTCATTGTTATTTTCATCATCATCAATCATCAATCATCATCATCATCAATGTTATCACCATCAATCATCATCAACACCATCATCATCATCATCATCAATCACCATCAACATCATCGTTGTCGTCCTCGACATCATCATCATCATCATCATCACCATCAATCACCATGAACATCATCATCGTCGTCCTCGACATCATCATCATCATCACCATCATCACATCATCATCATCAATATTATTTTGTCTCTTTTTTGGTCTCCTTGTTGTGGTTTGCTCTTACCTTTACAAGGGAGGTAACTCCTCTTTCACTCTCCTGCCTTACTTTGTACTGATTACTGGCAGTCAATACATATTGCATAAATATTGAACCAGGAGAAAAAGTATCAAAAATCACCACAACAAAAACATCACAGAAGACAGAAAATGACCGACAGCAGACAACAACAGAAGACGGCCAACTCACCGAGTCACCACGGGATCACCGGCCATGTTGGGTCCCCAGCGGCCCAGCAAACCTCGGCCCTCCATGCCCGTGCGGCCGTTAGGGTTGAGGGGGAGGCCATGGACCACCTCATAGCGCCCTTCAAAACTGATGCGAGACACCTTGGCCTGTTTGTCCACTTCATTGAAGGTGACTAATCCCGTACGGTCTTTGACTGGTCTGAACACACAGATATCAATGATATGGACTGTCAGCAGAAAGTCATGATACTGGTCTAAATAGTTACACATATACTACACACAACACACACACACACACACACACACACACACACACACACACACACACACACACACACACACACACACACATACACACTCATGCAAACACAGCAGACACACACGAATATACAAACACACACACAAACACAGACACACATACATACACACACACACACAACACACACACACACACACACACATACACACACACACACACACATACACACACACACACACACACACACACACACACACACACACATACACACTCATGCAAACACAGGCAGACACACACGAATATACAAACACACACACAAACACAGACACACATACATACACACACATACACACACACACACACACACACATACACACACACACACACACACACACACACACACACACACACACACACACACACACACACACACTCATGCAAACACAGGCAGACACACACGAATATACAAACACACACACAAACACAGACACACATACATACACACACATACACACACACACACACACACACACACAACACACAACACACACACACACACACACACACACACACACACACACACACACACACACACACAAACTCACATTGCCGTAAGATCCACAACATCAGCATAAGCAGGACCAGACAGAATGTTGTCTGACGTGTAAACCACCGGGTCATAGCCATTAACTCACCTGTCCCAAACATACACACACCTGTCATTGATCATCATCAATCACCACCTGTCCCAAACATACACACACCTGTCATTGATCATCATCAATCACCACCTGTCCCAAACATACACACACTGTCATTGATCATCATCAATCACCACCTGTCCCAAACATACATACACCTGTCACTGATCATCATCAATCACCACCTGTCCCAAACATACATACACCTGTCACTGATCATCATCAATCACCACCTGTCCCAACATACACACACCTGTCATTGATCATCATCAATCACCACCTGTCCCAAACATACATACACCTGTCACTGATCATCATCAATCACCACCTGTCCCAAACATACATACACCTGTCACTGATCATCATCAATCACCACCTGTCCAAACATACACACACCTGTCACTGATCATCATCAATCACCACCTGTCCCAAACATACTACACCTGTCACTGATCATCATCAATCACCACCTGTCCCAAACATACATACACCTGTCACTGATCATCATCAATCACCACCTGTCCATCATCATCAAACCACTGCACACATATAAACACCTGTCACTGATCATCATCAATCACCACCTGTCCAGATCATCATAACACACCTGTCACTGATCATCATCAACACCACCTGTCACTGATCATCATCAAACACACCTGTCACTGATCATCATCAATCACCACCTGTCACTGATCATCATCAACACCACCTGTCACTGATCATCATCAAACACCACCTGTCACTGATCATCATCAAACACCACCTGTCACTGATCATCATCAAACACCACCTGTCACTGATCATCATCAATCACCACCTGTCACTGATCATCATCAAACACCACCTGTCACTGATCATCATCAATACCACCTGTCACTGATCATCATCAAACACCACCTGTCACTGATCATCATCAAACACCACCTGTCACTGATCATCATCAACACCACCTGTCATTGATCATCATCAAACACCACCTGTCATGATCATCATCAATCACCACCTGTCATGATCATCACAAACACCACCTGTCACTGATCATCATCAAACACCACCTGTCACACCTATTACACATGCTATCATCATCAAACACCACCTGTCATCTGTATTCATCAAATCACTACCTGTCATCTGACATCATCAAACACACCACCTGTCATTTGATCTCATTCAATACACACCTGTAACTTGATCATCACTCAAACACAACCTGTCAACTTGAATCACTCATCAAAACACCTTATGTCACACCTGTCAACATGTTTATCTAACCTGTCATACTGACATCACAAATACCTGTAGCACACCTTCAACATGTTTATACCTGTCATCACTGGTGTAAATACCTTATGTCACACCTGTCAACATGTTTGTATCTACCTGTCATACTGACATCACTGGTGTCAATACCTTGTTTATGTCACACCTGTCAACATGTTTGTATCAAACCTGTCATACTGACATCACTGGTGTAAATACCTTATGTCACACCTGTCAACATGTTTGTATCTACTGTCATACTGACATCACTGATGTAAATACCTTATGTCACACCTGTCAACATGTTTGTATCTACCTGTCATACTGACATCACTGGGTAAATACCTTTATGTCACACCTGTCAACATGTTTGTATCTACCTGTCACATGCATCACTGGTGTAAATACCTTATGTCACACCTGTCAACATGTTTGTATCTACCTGTCATACTGACATCATGTGAATACTTATGTACTGTCACATGTGTATTACCTGTCATGTGATCATGGTGTAAATACCTAGTCACACTGTCACATGTTTGTATCTACTGTCATACTGACATCACTGGTGTAAATACCTTATGTCACACCTGTCAACATGCTTGTATCTACCTGTCATACTGACATCACTGGTGTAAATACCTTATGTCACACCTGTCAACATGTTTGTATCTACCTGTCATACTGACATCACTGGTGTAAATACCTTATGTCACACCTGTCAACATTTTGTATCTACCTGTCAACTGACATCACTGGTGTCAATACCTTATGTCACACCTGTCAACATGCTTGTATCTACCTGTCATACTGACATCACTGGTGTAAATACCTTATGTCACACCTGTCAACATGTTTGTATCTACCTGTCATGGTGACATCACTGGTGTAAATACCTTATGTCACACCTGTCAACATGTTTGTATCTACCTGTCATACTTACATCACTTATGTAAATACTTTATGTCACACCTGTCAACATGTTTTATCTACCTGTCATACTGACATCACTGATGTAAATACCTTATGTCACACCTGTCAACATGTTTGTATCTACCTGTCATACTGACATCACTGGTGTAAATACCTTATGTCACACCTGTCAACATGTTTGTATCTAACTGTCATACTGACATCACTGATGTAAATACCTTGTTTATGTCACACTGTCAACATGTTTGTATCTACCTGTCATACTGACATCACTTATGTAAATACCTTATGTCACACCTGTCAACATGTTTTATCTACCTGTCATACTGACATCACTGATGTAAATACCTTATGTCACACCTGTCAACATGTTTGTATCTACCTGTCATACTGACATCACTGGTGTAAATACCTTATGTCACACCTGTCAACATGTTTGTATCTACCTGTCATACTGACATCACTGATGTAAATACCTTATGTCACACCTGTCAACATGTTTGTATCTACCTGTCATGGTGACATCACTGGTGTAAATACCTTATGTCACACCTGTCAACATGTTTGTATCTACCTGTCATACTGACATCACTGTGTAAATACCTTATGTCACACCTGTCAACATGTTTGTATCTACCTGTCATACTGACATCACTGATGTAAATACCTATGTCACACCTGTCAACATGTTTGTATCTACCTGTCATGGTGACATCACTGGTGTAAATACCTTATGTCACACCTGTCAACATGTTTGTATCTAACTGTCATACTGACATCACTGGTGTAAATACCTTGTTTATGTCACACTGTCAACATGTTTGTATCTAACCTGTCATGGTGACATCACTGGTGTAAATACCTTGTTTATGTTACACCTGTCAACATATTTGTATCTACCTGTCACACTGACATCACTGGTGTAAATACCTTATGTCACACTGTCAACATGTTTGTATCTACCTGTCATACTGACATCTGTGACACAAATACCCTGTTGATGTTAAACCTGTTTGGTTAGGTTAGGGTTAGGGTAAGGGTTATGTTAGGGTTAGGTTAGGGTAAGGGTTATAGTTAGGGTTAGTGTTTGTGTCTGGTCAGCGACACTTACCTTCCACAGCACTTTTTCATCTGGTACAGGGAAGCGACCCACAAAACTGTTGGGATAGATGGGTGACCTTGACACCACATGAAGGTCAAGTCGTTTCTCCAACTGCTTGGACACCTGTTTCTTCAAGTGCTTTCTCTCTTTCTTTTCTGCAAACACACACACACACACACACACACACACACACACACACACACACACACACACACACACACACACACAAACACACACACACACAAACGCACACACACACACACACAAACGCACACACACAAATGCACACACACACACACACACACACACAAACGCACACACACAAATGCACACACACACACACACACACACACACACATACACACACACACACACACATACACATGACTCTGGTGTCAGCAAGATCATATCACGATTCACTGCTCTGTTCTGCTGCTTCAAAACTGATTGTCGTTTTCTAAAAACAAATTTTCGTACAATTTAACCCTTTGACTCTCACAACCTACCCACCACAGCAAAAATGTAACCTTTGACTTCTTCATCCTTAAAGGGTTAAATCTTTGCTTTGCTATCATGGTTGACAACACAGGACTCTAGTGGACAGGCTGAAGGAGTCAAAGGGATTGATGACCAACAAACCGAAAATGTAGGACACAGAAAACATGACATGAACACACAGACCCCCGTGTAAAATGACTCTGGAAAAAGATGTCAGAGACTATTATTCTCTGATAGTTTTCAGTTATTTCTATTCCTGTTTGTAAATATCTACCTTGACTCATAAAGTCATGTCACTATATACATACATACATGTCTGTAAAATGACTGTGGAAAGAGATGGGCACAGATGTCGTAGTTTTCACTTATTTCTATTCCTCTCTTCCTAACTACTTAACTTCTGACCTGTAGAATCATGTCACTGGATAAATACATACACATGTCTGTAAAATTATGGAGGAAAGAGTTGGTAGAGACTACAATATTTTCATTTTGGGTTTTTAGGATCATCACACATAGGCAGTCCCCTTTCTCTGTACTTGCCCCCCCCCCCCCCCCCCCCCCCATTTTCTACACCACCCCAATGGCCACAGAAACTGGGACAATTTTTACAATGCCATGAATGATGATGATGATGATGATGAATGATGATGATGATGATGAATGACAATGAGACGATCACCATGATGCTGTGCAGTTCTGTCTAGGATGAAGATTGTGTGACAGGGCCATACTGTACGCTTACTATCATAATACATCCTGGTGTTGACCAGGCCTGAGACACCTGCAGTGTTGGTTAGGAGATTCCAACAACACCATCAATGATGAATCTGTGAAGTGGATGAGACTCAACTGTGTGGTTCCAGTCTTCCCAATGAGCCAATACCACTCTCCCCTCTGGACAGGAGCTGACTGGAGTCAAGCCAAAACCCCACAACAATTCTGACAGTCTGTAGTCCATTGTGATAATTATTGTAGTGTGATAACTGGTTGACTTCATCATTTTGTCAGTTTTCAGCTGTTTCTAACCGTCTATCTACTTCACTGCTGATAAAAAAAAGTGAAATCATTGAATGAATACATAAAAATATCTGTCAAATTACTGTAGATAAAGCTGACAGCAGATGCACATCGGAAGTAGCTGGCAGAATCGGCCAAGCCAAAACAACATTCAAGAAGATGACAAGCATTCTTACCAACAAATGCCTATCAATTAACATCAGAAAGAGAGTCCTTGAATGTTACATAGAACCAATACTGTTGTACGGATGCGAGGCGTGGACAGTCAGCAAGCAAAGCTTGAGCAAGATTGAGGCAGCCGAGATGTGGTTTCTCAGAAGAATGTTGAGAATTCCATGGACAGCAAAGAAAACAAACGGGACAGTCTTGATGGAGGCAGACTCAAGTAGATCACTCATAAGGAATATTAGGAAAAGACAAGCAACATTTATAGGCCATTTTATGAGGAAGAGGGATTTGGAGCACCTGGTCACAACGGGAAAGCTGGAGGGAAAGAGAGCACCGGGTAGACCCAGGGAGAGAATGCTGGATGGACTTGCAGAGTGGCTGGGAATGAGGAGGGTGGGGGAGATGCTGGGGGCAACGAGAGATAGAGATGGTTGGAAGTCCATGGTCGCCAACGCCATGATGATAATGATGAAAGCTGGATTATTAGTTTGCCAGCTTTCAACAGGTTTTACTACTCTTCCTTCTTATTTACCTTCTGACACCCTGAAGAGGGTCAGACACCCATTTATAGCTGGGTGGACTACACATTGCATGCACACAGTTTGTAAGCCAGACTACACATTGAACCAGAAAGGAAGGTGAGGATTTCTTTTCAAATCTTCACAATTTTTTCTCATCAATTAGGAAGTGGTAGACAGGAAAATATTCATGATATCTAAATCCCAATAAGTACAAACAATTCATGGAAGCAACAAAACCAGTACGTTTACAATCCATGTTGTACCATAATTCTTATGATATTTCAGATTTATCACAGAATGACAGTTGTTTCTTGACTTTGCCATTCAATACAATGAACACTTTTTTATCCACAATCTCTACAGTCTGCTGTCTAATCAATGTTCACTCTTGTGGAGAGATCCTGGTCATCCAATGAACACTTTTATCCACAATCTCTACAGTCTGCTGTCTAAGTCAATGTTCACTCTTGTGGAGAGATCCTGGTCATCCAATGAACACTTTTTATCCACAATCTCTACAGTCTGCTGTCTAAGTCAATGTTCACTCTTGTGGAGAGATCCTGGTCATCCAATGAACACTTTTATCCACAATCTCTACAGTCTGCTGTCTAAGTCAATGTTCACTCTTGTGGAGAGATCCTGGTCATCCAATGAACACTTTTATCCACAATCTCTACAGTCTGCTGTCTAGTGAATGTTCACTCCTGTGGAGAGATCCTGGTCATCCAATGAACATCTTATCATGATATCAAAACTGTACATGACAATCGACTTTAGAATCTGAAGGCAATCTTTTCATGATCAAAATCTGTTACATCTTTATACAGGTTTCATGAACATCTGTGTTTCATATCAAATCCAGAAACTCCACACTTTTGCGTTGTAAGACACACAAAGGGCAGGTGTGGTGAGGCTGCACGTGACACCTTTTATTTTTTCTGTTTCCTGAAAAAAAACCTACAGATATACTGATTTTTGATGAGCAGGTGTGGTGATGTCACACCCGACATAACTAGCTTTCTCTATTTCTTGAAAAAAGAACATGCAGACATGATGATCTTTGAAGCACAGGTGTGCTGATGTTATGCCTGGTACACCTTTCTTTTTCTGTTTCCTATGAATATCCTGAAAGACATACCGACCTTTGCTGTCTTTCTGTTTGTGCGGAGATCCCAAGGCAGGTGGCGTGATGCTGCACGTCATGTCGTTGGCCTCCATGGCCTGTATGATCCAGTTCAGTGACGACACCATCTGCCACACAGCAACACACATCAACACACATCAACACACAGCAACACACAGCAACACACATCAACACACATCGAAGGATTAACTCCACAGAGTCATTGGTGTACCATTCTAAAGACCTGCCAAAGACCAAAACACAGGAGTTAAGGGCCAAAACACAGGAGTTAAGGCCAAAACACAGGAGTTAAGGCCAAAACACAGAAGTTAAGGGCCAAAACACAGGAGTTAAGAACCAAAACACAGGAGTTAAGGCCAAAACACAGGAGTTAAGGCCAAAACACAGAAGTTAAGGCCAAAACACAGGAGTTAAGGCCAAAACACAGGAGTTAAGGCCAAAACACAGGAGTTAAGGCCAAAACACAGGAGTTAAGGCCAAAACACAGAAGTTAAGGCCAAAACACAGGAGTTAAGGCCAAAACACAGAAGTTAAGGGCCAAAACACAGGAGTTAAGAACCAAAACACAGGAGTTAAGGGCCAAAACACAGCAGTTAAGAGCCAAAACTCAGCAGTTAAGAGCCAAAACTC
>JAPXFY010000023.1:69008231-69013231 GCA_030674185.1 Monoplex corrugatus
GATCACACTGATGATGATGACAATAACGGTTATGACGATTGGAACAACCGTGATGATGATGATGATGACAATGATGAGGATATTGATGATGTGATGATGATGATGATGATGTGATGATGATGATGACAATGATGATGATGATAATGATGAGGATGAGGATGATGATGACAATGATGATGATGACAACGATGATAATGACAACGATGATGATGATGATGATAATGATGACAACAATGATGATGATGATGATGACGATGATAACTGACTTTTGCATCATGCCCTTCACGCGGCCCTCCACACTATCAGCCTCCTGTGCCTCTACTTTGGTCAGGTAGGTGTCGGCGATGATGTTTTCCCACTGTACCAGCTGTTTCTCCTCCTGATGGTTGCTGAATCGTTTGCCTGCAAACAGCCCATCATTCAGCCTGTTTCACGTATCTTCTGATTAACAAGACTTGTTGTAAGTAACAGCCTGTACATTGTTTAAAACAAAGACCTGTATGTATTGGCCTCTGTACATTGTTTAAAACAAAGACCTGTATGTATATAATGGTCCTCTGCCTGTACATTGTTTAAAACAAAGACCTGTATGTATATAATGGTCCTCTGTACATTGTTTAAAACAAAGACCTGTATGTATATAATGGTCCTCTGTCTGTACATTGTTTAAAACAAAGACCTGTATGTATATAATGGTCCTCTGCCTGTACATTGTTTAAAACAAAGACCTGTATGTATATAATGGTCCTCTGTCTGTACATTGTTTAAAACAAAGACCTGTATATAATGGTCCTCTGTACATTGTTTAAAACAAAGACCTGTATGTATATAATGGTCCTCTGCCTGTACATTGTTTAAAACAAAGACCTGTATGTATATATTGGTCCTCTGTACATTGTTTAAAACAAAGACCTGTATGTATATAATTGGCCTCTGTACATTGTTTAAAACAAAGACCTGTATGTATATAATGGTCCTCTGTCTGTACATTGTTTAAAACAAAGACCTGTATGTATATAATGGTCCTCTGTACATTGTTTAAAACAAAGACCTGTGTGTATATAATGGTCCTCTGCCTGTACATTGTTTAAAACAAAGACCTGTATGTATATATATTGGTCCTCTGTACATTGTTTAAAACAAAGACCTGTATGTATATAATTGCCCTCTGTACATTGTTTAAAACAAAGACCTGTATGTATATAATGGTCCTCTGTCTGTACATTGTTTAAAATAAAGACTGTATGTATATAATGGTCCTCTGCTGTACATTGTTTAAAACAAAGACCTGTATGTATATATTGGCCCTCTGTACATTGTTTAAAACAAAGACCTGTGTGTATATAATGGTCCTCTGCCTGTACATTGTTTAAAACAAAGACCTGTATGTATATATTGTCCTCTGTACATTGTTTAAAACAAAGACCTGTATGTATATATTGGCCCTCTGTACATTGTTTAAAAAAAGACCTGTATGTATATAATGGTCCTCTGTACATTGTTTAAAACAAAGACCTGTATGTATATAATGGTCCTCTGTCTGTACATTGTTTAAAACAAAGACCTGTATGTATATAATGGTCCTCTGCCTGTACATTGTTTAAAACAAAGACCTGTATGTATATATTGGTCCTCTGTACATTGTTTAAAACAAAGACCTGTATGTATATATTGGCCCTCTGTACATTGTTTAAAACAAAGACCTGTATGTATATAATGGTCCTCTGTCTGTACATTGTTTAAAACAAAGACCTGTATGTATATAATGGTCCTCTGTACATTGTTTAAAACAAAGACCTGTATGTATATAATGGTCCTCTGCCTGTACATTGTTTAAAACAAAGACCTGTATGTATATAATGGTCCTCTGTACATTGTTTAAAACAAAGACCTGTATGTATATAATGGTCCTCTGTTGTACATTGTTTAAAACAAAGACCTGTATGTATATAATGGTCCTCTGTCTGTACATTGTTTAAAACAAAGACCTGTATGTATATAATGGTCCTCTGTCTGTACATTGTTTAAAACAAAGACCTGTATGTATATAATGGTCCTCTGTCTGTACATTGTTTAAAACAAAGACCTGTGTGTATATAATGGTCCTCTGCCTGTACATTGTTTAAAACAAAGACCTGTATGTATATAATGGTCCTCTGTCTGTACATTGTTTAAAACAAAGACCTGTATAATGGTCCTCTGTACATTGTTTAAAACAAAGACCTGTATGTATATAATGGTCCTCTGCCTGTACATTGTTTAAAACAAAGACCTGTATGTATATATTGGTCCTCTGTACATTGTTTAAAACAAAGACCTGTATGTATATAAATTTGGCCCTCTGTACATTGTTTAAAACAAAGACCTGTATGTATATAATGGTCCTCTGTCTGTACATTGTTTAAAACAAAGACCTGTATGTATATAATGGTCCCTCTGTACATTGTTTAAAACAAAGACCTGTGTGTATATAATGGTCCTCTGCCTGTACATTGTTTAAAACAAAGACCTGTATGTATATATGGTCCTCTCTGTACATTGTTTAAAACAAAGACCTGTATGTATATATTGGCCCTCTGTACATTGTTTAAAACAAAGACCTGTATGTATATAATGGTCCTCTGCTGTACATTGTTTAAAACAAAGACCTGTATGTATATAATGGTCCTCTGCCTGTACATTGTTAAAACAAAGACCTGTATGTATATATTGGCCCTCTGTACATTGTTTAAAACAAAGACCTGTGTGTATATAATGGTCCTCTGCCTGTACATTGTTTAAAACAAAGACCTGTATGTATATATTGGTCCTCTGTACATTGTTTAAAACAAAGACCTGTATGTATATATTGGCCCTCTGTACATTGTTTAAAACAAAGACCTGTATGTATATAATGGTCCTCTGTACATTGTTTAAAACAAAGACCTGTATGTATATAATGGTCCTCTGTCTGTACATTGTTTAAAACAAAGACCTGTATGTATATAATGGTCCTCTGTAAATTGTTTAAAACAAAGACCTGTATGTATATAATGGTCCTCTGCCTGTACATTGTTTAAAACAAAGACCTGTATGTATATATTGGTCTCTGTACATTGTTTAAAACAAAGACCTGTATAATGGTCCTCTGTACATTGTTTAAAACAAAGACCTGTATGTATATATTGGTCCTCTGCCTGTACATTGTTTAAAACAAAGACCTGTATGTATATAATGGTCCTCTGTACATTGTTTAAAACAAAGACCTGTATGTATATAATGGTCCTCTGCCTGTACATTGTTTAAAACAAGGACCTGTATGTATATAATGGTCCTCTGCCTGTACATTGTTTAAAACAAAGACCTGTATGTATTGGCCCTCTGTACATTGTTTAAAACAAAGACCTGTATGTATTGGCCCTCTGTACATTGTTTAAAACAAAGACCTGTATGTATGGGCCTCTGCCTGTACATTGTTTAAAACAAAGACCTGTATGTATTGGCCCTCTGTACATTGTTTAAAACAAAGACCTGTGTGTATATAATGGTCCTCTGCCTGTACATTGTTTAAAACAAAGACCTGTTGTATATAATGGTCCTCTGTACATTGTTTAAAACAAAGACCTGTATGTATATAATGGTCCTGCTGTACATTGTTTAAAACAAAGACCTGTATGTATATAATGGTCCTCTGCCTGTACATTGTTTAAAACAAAGACCTGTGTGTATATAATGGTCCTCTGTCTGTACATTGTTTAAAACAAAGACCTGTTGTATATAATGGTCCTCTGCCTGTACATTGTTTAAAACAAAGACCTGTATGTATATAATGGTCCTCTGCCTGTACATTGTTTAAAACAAAGACCTGTATGTATATAATGGTCCTCTGCCTGTACATTGTTTAAAACAAAGACCTGTATGTATATAATGGTCCTCTGTACATTGTTTAAAACAAAGACCTGTGTGTATATAATGGCCCCCCCCCCCCCCCCCCCCCCCCCCCCCCCCCCCCCCCCCCCCCCCCCCCCCCCCCCCCCCCCCCCCCCCCCCCCCCCCCCCCCCCCCCCCCCCCCCCCCCCCCCCCCCCCCCCCCCCCCCCCCCCCCCCCCCCCCCCCCCCCCCCCCCCCCCCCCCCCCCCCCCCCCCCCCCCCCCCCCCCCCCCCCCCCCCCCCCCCCCCCCCCCTTTTTTTTTTTTTTTTTTTTTTTTTTTTTTTTTTTTTTTTTTTTTTTTTTTTTTTTTTTTTTTTTTTTTTTTTTTTTTTTTTTTTTTTTTTTTTTTTTTTTTTTTTTTTTTTTTTTTTTTTTTTTTTTTTTTTTTTTTTTTTTTTTTTTTTTTTTTTTTTTTTTTTTTTTTTTTTTTTTTTTTTTTTTTTTTTTTTTTTTTTTTTTTTTTTTTTTTTTTTTTTTTTTTTTTTTTTTTTTTTTTTTTTTTTTTTTTTTTTTTTTTTTTTTTTTTTTTTTTTTTTTTTTTTTTTTTTTTTTTTTTTTTTTTTTTTTTTTTTTTTTTTTTTTTTTTTTTTTTTTTTTTTTTTTTTTTTTTTTTTTTTTTTTTTTTTTTTTTTTTTTTTTTTTTTTTTTTTTTTTTTTTTTTTTTTTTTTTTTTTTTTTTTTTTTTTTTTTTTTTTTTTTTTTTTTTTTTTTTGTATTTAAAACAAAGACCTGTTGTATATAATGGTCCTCTGCCTGTACATTGTTTAAAACAAAGACCTGTATGTATATAATGGTCCTCTGTACATTGTTTAAAACAAAGACCTGTATGTATATAATGGTCCTCTCCTGTACATGTTTAAAACAAAGACCTGTATGTATATAATGGTCCTGCCTGTACATTGTTTAAAACAAAGACCTGTATGTATATAATGGTCCTCTGTACATTGTTTAAAACAAAGACCTGTATGTATATAATGGTCCTCTGTACATTGTTTAAAACAAAGACCTGTATGTATATAATGGTCCTCTGCCTGTACATTGTTTAAAACAAAGACCTGTATGTATATAATGGTCCTCTGCCTGTACATTG